>JAQZBX010058827.1:0-17659 GCA_029593785.1 Cabassous unicinctus
AAGGAACACGTGCTTGGGATCTCTAACATGGCAAGACACAAGTTCTGCTCTAAATTATTATGCATTACATTATAGGTATCACATATAATTATGGCACAAAAAATCTCCCTGTGCATCAAATAACTCTTTCAGAATGTCAGTTCAATGAATTACATGTAAATGAATCAAAAACATATGGGCGAAGTTTATCTTGAAATATAGAACTTGGCCAAATGTGTTTTGGGTTTTCGCCCACCCCAAATATCTGAAAGATACTGTCAAACTTTGGCTGGTCTTACCTCTCCAGTGTGACTCTACATGAGTGTTTCCTCTAGTCATCTGACATTCTGTATCCTGGCTTCTGTGTGTTGCTAATGTTCCTTAGGGGTATGGGGACACTCAGTGAATGTGTGACATTTAGCAAAATACATTAAATATGTATCAAAATTGGGTCAGATGATCAGAGAATACATGTTACAATAAATATATACTGTAATATGTTCATTAAGAGAATTTTAGTTAGCAAAAGGAAATGTGGAAACAATATATTTTCATTACATTTTTTAAATTATAAAATTATGCCAGGCTGAAATAGTCAAATGTTTCAGAGGTTTACACAGAAATAGCCATTATACATTTTATTATGTATATTAGGTAATCTATATATATATGCATCACATATATGTGAATATTTATATGTATGTATATATCATTTCCACACAGACAGATCCATACTATTTAGACTGTATATTCTACTTTAGTTTGATTTGTTCATTTACCAATATATTATGTACCTCTTTCTAACATGTATGGAATGCATATGGAACTCTATCACATTTTTTTAATGAATGCAGAATATTTAATGATAGACAAAAGGTTGCTTCAAGTTTAAAAAAAATAAACTCTTCCCCTATTTTAAATATTTATCCATAATGTTATTTTGCCTAAAATGTTTTCTTTTAGAAAATCAGAATTTTTAGCATTAAAAATAGACCAATTGTCAAATATATGGTGCCCATACAAAGTGGAATTTTAAAAATCCATTTATTTGTTTATTTGAAAAGAAGACAATCTCTGGGCAGAAGGTTGGGCTTATACTCAGACTTTTAGATACGTTATGTGATCCATTTCAGAAATGATAATCTGGCCTGAAAACCTTTTTCCTCAATTACAGCAGAATCTGGCATTCTTTTGCAGTAAAGTCAGCAAATGGGAAAGATCCTGAGAGCCAACCTCTTGGGAGTGTGAATTTGGAATTATGTCACCACTTAGCAGAGTAACAACACTGATGGGTTGAAATGAATCCCTCTCCCAACAGGCTGAACTTTTTAGCCTCTCCCGTATCAGCCATCTCAATGTTGTTGCTATACGATTTCAGTAAAGTAAGAGCAAGTCCAAGTTCAGAAAGAGAGCAGACCACCACAACAACAAAAACTTCAAAATGAATAATACCAATTCATACTTGTCTCCTTTTAGCTACTAGTGGTGTAAAGTAGCATTCCCTGCTTTATTACGCGGTGAAAGATTATACACTTCATAAATAATGAGGGGGAAATAGCCCAGCAATGATATGTTTGCCCTACAATTTAGGAAAATACATAAAAGCAAAAGTATGCAAAATAGTAAGTCACAGCTTTTGAGAACAGAAGGATTAGAGAAATGAAATTTACAAGTTTAATAATGACACAACAAATTACCTTAATAAATGACTATGTTACAAATTAAGGAAAAAACAAGCAAAACACTCTTTTATCTCCTTATTTCCCTGAGATTAAATAGTTTAATTAAGGAAATCTCATTACAGAATCAGATTGCTTAGATTCTCTTTAGAGTTCCATGGAGTTTTAAACATGAAAGATCCCACAGTCACTCATGCAGTCTGAAAATAACTACTTTGATAGCTATGCAGTATTTTCTTATTCTAATACAACATATACCTGTATGTGGAATTTTAAATAATTCAAAAGTGTTTTAACTATATTCAGGAAAACCAAGTCATTTTGTCCTCATGATAGATTTCTCTGTATATATATATATATATCTTCACCATGTTTTACTCCAATATAATTATATATATTACATATGATTATATATATTCAATATGAATATATATATATTCATATTAATGTAAAACACAGTTCATAATTTGATCATACATGGACTGAAAAAAATCAGTCAAGAGAATTCCCAGTGACTCTGCCAATGTTACCCCATGCGAATGATAGTCATGCCCTTGTCTTCTTAGCACTGGGCTCTATTATTTAGCACAGACACAACAACATGAATCAGCTATGATTTCTATTATAATTCAGCTTCAGTTATACAGGAATTAAATGGAAAAATTCTGAAATAAAGGCCTACTTGATTTTTTTTTTTCTTGTTGGACTCTTTCCCGTCCAGATCTCATTAATCACCAGGTCCTAAGGATTCTATTTACACTGTCTCTCTCATCTACCCACTACTTGCCATTGCCATTGCCATTTAGTCCAATACCTCACATTTGGCCAATTGCAAACGTTTCCTAAGTTTTGTCTGTTTCGATTTCAGGAATGCCCCCCGTATAAGATCCAATTTTATCAAGTAAGTCACCTGCTTTAATGAAGCTTAAAAATGTGCTTAAAAAATAAATTATAAATCTATAGTGTCAGGAATTCATCAATCCTGTTCTACCACTGTGCTATTTTATAAAAATCTTCAGCTCCAGCCATGCTGATTTTTAACTCGGGCATGCAGTTCTCTATCACCACTCCAAGCCTTTGTTCTTACTGTTCATTAGGCTTTACATACATAAGATTACTTATCCATATTTATTCTATTCTGCCAAATGACCCCCTCACATTCTCAGAAGCACAATCACTCAGAGTCTGAAAATAACTTTGAGAAAAGTAACTGATTTTCAATTATGTATAAGAGCAAATTTTTCATACATATTTTGATCACTTCCAAGGAAGTACTTTTACCTGTGAAACCCCATACTCTTTGAGTATGACTGGCATATTTAATAAAGAAATAAGAATCAATTTTTCACTGAATACACAAAACTTCCAAAGTGCTTAACTTAAGCTTGAGTACTTCCTATACTTGGAGGATCTCACTTGCCGAGGGCTTTCAATTGCAATCTTTTTAATAATGTAAATATCCACTCTTCTTTGGACACTGGCCCTCCAATTTAAGAAAGCATCTAAGAGGTTTAACAATCATTTCATTAGAAAAACAACTTTACCCAAGCATGTTCCATCTTATATTTTGCCATTTTTCTTTCCTTTTCATTATAAGTAGTAGTCTTATTAACTAATTTATTTTTTCTTTTGGCATTTCCATTTATTAAACACCAGGCAGGAATTTCATAGACTTTAATGAAAAGTTGTCTGACATGGGAAGCAGATGTGGCTCAAGCTATTGGACTCCCATCTACCATATGGAGGGTCCTGGTTTGGTTTCCAGGGCATCCCAGTGAAGGCGAGCTGGCCCATACAGAGAACTGGCCTGCATGGAGAGTTGGCATGCATGGAAAGCTGGTCTTTGAGGCAAGCTGATGCAGCAAGATAATGCAACAAAAAAGAGACACAGAGGAAAGACAGTGAGAGAGACACAACAAACCAGGGAGTTAAGGTGGCTTCAGCGATTGAGCGAATGAGCGTTTCTCTCCCACGTCGAAAGTCCCACATCGAAAGTCCTCCTAAAGAGAAGATGAGAAAAGAAGACAAGCAGACAGAAGAATGTGCAGCAAATGGACACAGAGAGCCGACAGCGAGTGCAAGCACTGGGGGTGGGGTGGGGATAAACAAATAAAAATCTTTTTTAAAAAAGTTGTCTGATCTGTCTAAATTGATATTAATAAAAATAATAAACTTAATAATAAAATATTGAAAAATTAATTGATAATAATAAAGTGCATTATACTTATGCATATAGTCTTATCACAACTTTCATAACTTTCAATACTGTAAATAACTATAGTTGAAGTTGAGCCAATGTATTTCCATGCTTGTGAAATGAAAATTTATCATAAATGATGTAACCTGTCTACCTAGGTAGCACAGATTTTTCTAAAAAAATGAAGTGCTATTTTTTGCATAGCTATACTGTTTGCAAAATTGTTTCCTTGTTCCTAGTTAAGCTGCAAATTTCAACGAAGGCAAGTTGTAAAGTTTATAAATAATCATCATATGTTTCATACTAGGATGCCAAAACACTTAAATTTATACATTTGATGAACTTTCTTTGAAAAAATATATATTTACCTAATATCAAAAAGTGAATTGTAAAGAGAAAACATAAATCTGTTGAGTGAAAATGTGAGTAAGCCGTGGAACCAAGGATATTCTCAACATGCAATAGGTTCTTGAGCTCCACTTTCTATAATTCCCCCTTCTATTACTTCCATTTCGCTCTGAATCACTGTGTACAGTTCCCTTATATATTGGAATTCTCAATAGCATGTATTTCACCCATATTTTATTTCAAAATAAAAATTTAGAAATATGCAGGTTTAAATGATTCGATTTGATTCTCACTTTTCTCAAGAACACAGTCTAGTATTTCAGCTCTACTTCCTGTTTTCTTTGCCATATTACTTAAAAGGAACATAAATAATTCTATAACATTTACCTCAGGAAGTTTAGGCTTAAGATGTCTTCATTTACTTCCATCTCAATGAAAGCATTATAATTTTTTTCTTTATTCATTGCTTATTTCTAGCACAAATCTCTTGAAAATATTTTCAGGGTATTTTACTAGAATTAAAAAAAAGTAATTTAGAGAGATAGCTCTAGATTGAAATCAGTTTATTCAAAACATACTAGTATAGCAAATCAGAGATTAGAATAAGTTAAATATTTTAGTAGGATAATATTTTAAAGTGAGCAGTTTATCTGTGTTCCAACCATAAATACTCATGGTGGGTCTAAATTTCCATAATTCATTATCCATAAATGGAGAATATGTTATAAAAATGTGAGTTTATTCCTTGCAAATATTGTGATTAAATGTAATTACTATTTGGTGAAATGCAAAGGTTATCAACTTTAAGATAGTCTGTTTAATTAAATTAAAATATATTTATAAAGTTGTCCCAGTCAAATATTTATTTATTTGATGAGATATATTAATTGGTAGCATCAGATAAATTAAATTGGTGAATACAGAAGTAATTGTAATTGGTTATACACACACACACACACACACACACACACACATTTTTTTTAAGGAGTTGGAAATAAAATAGTTCCTTTCTCCTAACTTTTCATATCTTCTAATAACTTTTAAAATCTATATTACTATCATTAAGATCTGGCATTTCCAAGGTTAGGCCTTATCTAGAATATAAATAATTTGGGTCAGAATAGTAAGTATGATATGCAGGTAACCCTGTTGCTTTGTGAGTACTAAGCAAATATCTGTTATAACAATATTCTTTTATAAATGCTACTGGTAGTTATTTGTATATGATTTGCAAGTTCATGAATTTATACATTTTATAAGATTCTGCATCTCTGGAGAAACACACAAAGGAACAGAGAACATTGTAGAAGTTCCCTTATTTGAGAAGCAGTTGAAATGTGTAAAGGAGAATAGGTCTGGAGGAGGATTCAGTTTTGGAAAAGGATAAAGGTCAAGGAGCGTGAAATAGGAGAAAAAGGAGGGAGGCAGGGAAGGGAGAGAGAGAAATTGAGAGAGAGACAGAGCAAAGGTTACCAGCCAGGAAGAAGACAACTTGTTGCCATCTCAAATTTATTGAAGTCAAAAGAATCATAACATTCCTAATGCATTTGGATTTTCCTCGAGCCTGGGGGCAGAAACACAGTTTTCAACTTCGTTATGGATCCGAGGGGATGATAATGATTGAGAAGTAGACAGGTAGAGAACAGAGAACTGCAAGGAAGTAAGCCCTGTGACCTGGGAATTCACAAGGACGTTCCCCCAGCTCTCTGGGAAGGGAGAAGCCCCAACAGAGTTAAGTAAATGTAATCTTTTCTTATGTTTACAACAAAACAAAGATTAAGGAAATTTACACACACACATATCCAGCATATACCTAGGTAATTAGGAAATAACCTGGGATTTGAGTAATTATGGTAATTATTTAGGCTTATCCAAAAGTTCCTAGGAGAAATCATAGCATTAAAATGATATAAAACTTAATATATTTTGTGGAAAAAATAGTGATGAGTGTTTTGGAGAAAAGAGAATCAGTGGACTGAGTGGGCTGGTGAATCTTGAAAGACATTTTTGGCTAAATGAAAAACTTAGAGATAACTGAAAGAGGCATATGACTGTGAAATATAATCATTTCAGGACAGAATTCCTTTCAGTAAGTCTTTGTTGAAACAAGGACAGCTAATATGTTTGAAAGTGGAGACCAGGTAAAGTGATCAGTGATGTTGAAACTGAATGTATTACTTTTGTCCTGGTAAAACCACTTTGGGCAAGGGGAATAAAGATAGAGGATATCAAGGGTTGAAATTGTGGACTTTTGATTGTTTATAATATCGAACATATAATATTAAAGTAGCTAATGATAAGAATGGATTAATGCTTTTCTTCTTTTGATAAGAAAGTCATTTTCTCAAGAATTTCCTCCAAAACATTCTTCTTGGGAAAAGAGATTCTGTAATTTATCCATATTATGTAGCCAAAATAGGATTCTGCCAGGTACCAGAGAAAGAAGCACTGATCCTGTCTATCGCAAGTAATAGACCCTCAAGGAGACAGAGAAAATTAACACCGCATTTTTGGAGAACTGCAAGATAGGCTCATGTGCAGGTAAGGGGATATAGAGTCTAAGGATTTGTGTCAAGTGAGAAAGCCTCCATACTCCAGGAAGTTGCTCTCAGTGCGTCAATGTTTTACATCTGGTGACATGAGAATGAAAGCTACAATTAGATGTGGCTGTATTTTCTAACTTGCTGTAACATCTGTGACCTTTTCCTTGACCAGAAGGATGCATCCAGGAACACGTGGAAGCATCCGGAGCTGAGGTAACACTGAGTTTGCCTGTCCTCAGTGAGTAGTTGACCCACATCAGCAAGCAAATGGTTGAAGGAAGCAAACAATTCTGAATCCTCAACCAGAAGAAAATAAACATGCAAAAAGAAGTCTTGAAAACCTCCATAATTACTTCCTAGCACAAATAAGAGCATAGTAATTGTTTCTCACCTTCCCTAGCCCCTCACCTGGAGGTGGTATCCATGGCTTCCCATTAGATACTTTAGGGGTATGTAACTCAGAAATAAGAAAGAATACTGCCTCAGGTTAGATACTTGAACATTGCATTTATGTGTTTGAACAACTTTTATAGATCATCATTGAACAAATGTAAAAATACATTCTTCAATTGTTAAAACATAGAGGGGAGCAGACGTGGCTCAAGTGATTGGGTGCCTCCCTCCCACATGGGAGGTCCCGGGTTTGGTTCCTGGTGCCTCCTAAAAAAGAAGACGAGCAGACACAGAGACACACAATGAACAGACACAAAGAGCAGACAGTGAGCACAAACAAAGGGGGGGGCGGGTAAATAAATGTTTTAAAATTTTTTTTATAAAAACCATGATCATGACCAATCAAAACTCTAGCTCAAATGTAATAAATAGAATTTCTTTACTCAGAGGTATGGGATGAAGTACACAGGCGGAGCAGACTACTAAATGAAAGCAACAGATTTAGGCATCTAAAGAACAAATTCGCTCATTTTAAAAAATTGCATTGATTAATATTATGCCACTGTATCTAACCTAATGAAGGTAGTGACATTTTGCAGACATCCACATTTAGCCCTCCAACATGCTTGAGGGAACTGTGCTCATAATAAATGATTGTCAGTCTAGCACAAATAATACCACAATATAAGGGAAAAAATCACATAATTTTAAAGTGAAAATGGCGTGTAACTCCATTGAAAAATAGCATTTTCTTTTCCTTTGGCCCATATGAATGTAAGACAAGCAACAACTTTAAATTAGAACTATAAAGACAGATTATTATTCCTGGGAAAGCCAAATAGATGATCACAATGTCACTTTTGTAACATTGAGCAGAAAATATCCATGCTTTCTTTTATAACCTTTCCTGGATAATATATAATTAAAATAAATATGTTAGCTAACTGTGATGCATTTAAAAGTCAATTAGAAATTATCAGTGGATTGTGGTATTATGTTAAAAACATCTATGGCCCATTTATGACTATAGTTATTTCATAACATCTTTTCCTAAGTGATTGAAAAGACACATATGTTTAGTCTATTAAGAGAGACAGCAGGCACACTCTGGGAATATGACAGAGTTTCAGTTACACCAATTTAGGAGATAACTCTAACCCGGGTCACCACTCGCCTATTCTGTTAAGCTGAATTCCGCGTTTGGTGTCTAATGGCAAGCTCCCTCTGCCCAGAGTTTCTGAAGCAACAAGGAACAGATTAGCTACTGACCAGCTCTGGCTGCCTGTGACAAAAGATAGAGTTCTAAGGCAAAGACAGCTTTTTTTTTTCTCTCTCATTTTGATGACCAGATACCTATTTTGTTTACTGGTTATTTCAGTTTTCTTTTTTTAAATGGGACAATTTTATTTTTTAGCATTATGGCATAAATTGTAAATTATAACAGATGATGAAGGGTTCATCTTAAATGTTAGATCCTAATGAATATACAAGTAAACTTCTATAAAATGGAAAGGGCAAAGTCCTTTGGGCATCAGGGTCTTGAGTACACCTTCCAGTCAACAAATAAATCTCGAGTACAAAATGTACAAGGCGCTCTGCTAGAGAGAAGGAAAGGAGGAAGGTTGTTTATTCAATGTGCCAGTCAGGGATATCCTCATTATCCCCAGTTTCTGTGCTTGTGAATTCACCTAGTTGCTAAACTATATGGTAACCCCCAAATCCATGCTCCTGGTGCTTTTGTGGTTATTTGTGGACATGCACAGAATGGTGAAAAATTTGCGTTGCCTCACATACACTTTCCCAGCTGGCCTTCAACAAGCTAAGGCTCTGCCTTCTTGTTTCAGCTCTCAAGCTAGAAACAGGCACCTCGTTTGCAGAATGTTTGGTGCCACTTTCTTTTGCAGTTGTGTGCTTTTTGTTGATGGTTTCGCTGTGTAGTGTTCCTAAGTGCTAGAAGGCTGTGATGTGCCTTACGGAGAAAACAAGTGTTAGATAAGCTTTGATCAGGCGTGAGTTATACTGCCGTGAGTTCAATGTTCATGAATCAAGAATATATATTAAATAAGGTGTCTTTAAACAGAAACACCGAAAAGCAAGATTTTATATTGATGGGTTGGCAAAAATTTCACATATTGAGGCTCTCAAGAACTTAAATCTTTCCCCACCCACCCCAGGAGCAACGGTTCAGTGTTCACTGATTGAATATTTGCAGTGACTTTATACAATATAGCTATAGCTTGAGTATAGCTACCATGATATAGATACGGTAGACTTCAGCTCCTTAAGGTATCTTTTCAAATTCCACTGCTGCCCAGGCCAACCATGATCACCTAATGCCCAATACCCACAAAATTACCATCATCGTCTCCTCACCCTGGCCCTGCTACGTTTCTGGCTGCCTGTGCCCGCCAATGCTCCTGTGCTTTAAATTTGGACAGCCCTGTGCGAACTGCACCTTGTGGGAGGAGGGCCTGCTTATCTATTTTGTTCCACAGTTACCAAACGTGTAACCCAACTTACAGAGGCTTTAGTGAACTGAGTTCTTTGCATCTTTCCTCTCCAAGTATTTCAATGATGCGTGAGAACGCTGAAGGCTGAACACAAGCAAAATCTGAGTACCAGGCCTCACCATTCTCTTCTGTTGATTAAGGATTCTTTTGGGGCTAAGCTTGTTAGCTTGTTGTCTGCTTTCCACAGGGTAACTTGAAAGGAGAAAATTTGAGAGCGTTCACGGGACAGGGCTTGAAGAATAAAGGATAAAATAAAAGACAAAATTTTAAAGGTAAGTTTGGGGATTTTTAGAAGTCTCTAGAAACTATGCTATAACTGCTACAGCCTCTCTGATGGGGTGGGTCAGCTGGGGTTTGGAAGAAATGGAAGAACACATACTGTATTAGGGACTCAACAGAAAAAGAATTCATAGTTTTGATTCAATGTAAATTAGTCTCTTCCTCTAAATATAATTTCAATTATTCACTACTATATTAACTCTATATTTTAGTGCCTCACAGCCACTTTGACTAGCTCTGCAAAGCCATTGCCAAAGTGGGAAGTACATTTGATGATGCAACGGGTTAGTTTCAAATCGCCTGTTTCTTTATTGCATCTATAGTGTGTAATGTGTAGATCAAAGAGATTGTCCAGTTTTCTTGAACAATGTTGAAGAAGCAAGAAGCAATCATTAACATTCCGTAAGGTTTTATAAGTCATATATAGTAATAAATACTATGCCTGGTTACTTCACATATTTCTTATCCATTTTAAGCAAATCCTGCAGCTATTTTGATGTTTGTAAACTTTTTTGGGGATTGAGCTTTCTAATCGGTGAAGCTTTTAAGCAATTATAGCTATAAATCATATTTGACCCAGATTTATGTAATATTGCTGCATTACAAGCCTGCATCACAACAACTGATGCATCAATTATTTCACTTTTCTCCCTCCATGACATAGTAGACTTGAGTCCTGGCTTCAGCCGTCGCTTCCTCACAATAGAGTTTCAGACTGGCTGGAGTTAATTAATTTAGATTTGGCTCCAGCTTGAGTTCATCCTCTCTAAGCCACCCCTTCCCCAGTCTCAGAAAAACTGTATTACCTCATTGACTGTAATGGCATCTGGTTCTAGGGGGTCTCGGTACAATTCCACATCTTAACCCTCTCCACTCAGAACCAGAAAGAAGCAATCTCCCAACTGGGCTGGCTGGAAAGTGTTAGTGGATGTTTCCCCACAAGTAGATCGTTCTCACAGCAACCCTATACAAGGAAATAAGTCTGTATGCTTATATGCATGTGCTTATACACAAACATATAGACAAATGCTATTAATGTGTATATAAACATATATATATTCTAACACATAGTAAAAAATGGTTCAACTCCTCTATGACTTATAAAACAGTGAATACATTGTCATGTCTTAGGAGCTGATACTATTTTACATTCTCAGTGCTTCTCTGAACTTGCTATAAACAGACACTTCTCTTTGGAATATTAATTGCAAACAACTGTTGAGATAAACTTTTACAGAGAAGTTATATTTTCATTACCTGTAACTACTTTTTTTACTGGCTTTCACAGAATGCAAACCTGCTGTAGTGCTGCTATTTAAATAATGGATCTTTCTAAACGGTCTATTGGAATCTGTCTTTTGTCTCTATAGGGATATTTCATGTAGAGTCCTTTAAAAACTCAATTGTAATCTCCCCCCCACCCCCATATAAATATCAAGGACTTTGATCTAAATATTTAGGTATACCTTAGCATTATTTAGTGCCGAGTATCTGACCCAGTGGATCCATTGAAGAAGCAATTCACCACATCATATTTGAGTTTTAGAAGGCAAACCCTAGTTGTCATATCTAAATGGGATGGAAGCAGCAGAGGTTGGTAGAGGTAGATATCACAATAACCCAAGAATAAAATGAAGAGGACCAGAAACA
Organism: Cabassous unicinctus; assembly: GCA_029593785.1. Classification (NCBI taxonomy): domain Eukaryota; kingdom Metazoa; phylum Chordata; class Mammalia; order Cingulata; family Chlamyphoridae; genus Cabassous; species Cabassous unicinctus. Next base: position 11,579 of record JAQZBX010058827.1, read on the forward strand.
AGAATTAATAAGAAATTCTTCAGGAAATCAGTTAATTCTTATCCCAGGCATTTGTTCTGATTCAACATCATATTTATAAATGTATAGAGGATTAGGATTAAGCAGAAATAACAACAAAATAATAAAGATTCAGGATGGTGCTGCGGAAGGCAGGTTAGACTTGTATTCAGGAAACACTGATTACGGCACTAAAGGGCGACATGATGTTGGGATATTTGTCTTTCCTACTTCAGCTGCCACATTTTTTTAAAATTTGAGAGTTAATTAAGATTGTTTCTGAGACTCTAGTAGTTCTAAGTTTCTAGGATAGTAAAATATATTTGAGTTGTTATGATAAGAGGGAGGGAGGGAGAGATAAAAGGAGAAGGACTTCCTTCATTGTGCCCTGAACTCTTGCTAGGATTTGAGTACATACAATAAGTAGCACATGCCCACTCTTTTAGGGAATTTCCATGTTTTCTAGTGTAATAGGCAGTGTCCAATATGGCTCCCGATGAACCCCAGCTCCTGGGATTCACACCCTGTGTAGCCATCTTCCGCATTGCCATGGTTGGTGAGTGGGATCAATAGCATAGCCAGATGTGATGGTATGTCACTTCCGAGACGAGGTTATAAAAAGCACTGCAACTTCCATCTTGGAGGTTCTCTGTTCTCAGGTGGATCACTCCCGCTGGGGTAAGCCAGCCACCATGTCAAATACCCCAGACAGACATCTCCTTGGCAAATCTGTGTCCTTCCAGTAGCCAAAGGAGTGAGCTTGGGACCAGAATGCTCAGCTCCACACAAGCTTTAGAAGACTGAAGTCCTGCCAACATTTTACATCTTCATGAGAGACTTGTGCGAGAAACACACAGCTAAGTCACTCCCAGATTCTTAACCCTCAAAACTGTAATACAATAAGTATTTACTGCATTAAGCCTTGATAGATAACTAATACAGAGCAGAAGACTGGCATGTGAGCAAAGCAATTCAATGTTATATATGAAAGTGTTTTAAAAATTAAAAATAAAATCCCCCTTTCTTTATATATGGGGGATAGGACAGGGTATGGGATTTTTCCTTTTAGGGTAGTGAAATCACCCTAAAATTGACTAAGGTGATGACAGCACAGCTCTGTGATAAAAATGAGAACCACTGAGTGCATACTTTGAATGGATTGTACAAAGCATGGGACCGTACAACACAAAGAATCCAGTGGTGGAAGAAGTGCTGTGTTTAACAGAACAACTTTGAGAATGTTCTCTCATGAACTATAACAAATATATAATACTAATACAGGGTGTTAATAATTGGGTGGGTTGGGGGAAAATACACCAAAAGCAAGATATGGGCTATGTTACTAGTAATATTTTAATAATGCTCTTTCAAAGTTTGCAACAAATATTTCACAACAATGCAAGATATTGGTTGTGGGGTGAGATGTGGGATCCCTCTATGATGATATGCATGTTTGTTTTGTAAGTTCACAACTTTTACTATACACTTATTGTTTATATATGTGCATGCATATATGATAAACATCTATACAATTTTATTAAAAATATTCTCCTCTCTCTATATATGTTTATGTATTTAAATATGCATGTATATGTATATCTACATATGTATTTATATGTATTTACATATGTATATATGCACATGTATTTACATAAATATATATGTGTATATATATTTGGAAATTTCATATTGTTTACTGTTTTCCTTAAGCATGGCAAAGGACAGATGCTCAGAAGGGATGAAGGAATGTGTTGATAATGATGTTCACAATGTCAATTATAGTCGATTGTGGTGATATTTCTAAATGTAAACTCAAATGATTAGAGATATGGCTCCTAATATTGTCATCTCTCCTTTTATCTGTTTTACTATCAGATAAATTGAACACCCTTTATATATGTTTCTTTTATCCTTTCAAAGATTTAAAGCATGGGACCGCTGCCCAAACTTCTGCAGTGATACATATAGATCAACCAAAAAATTAAGAGTCTTCATAATGTCAATTAAGTGATTTATGCCTACAGTTCCCAAATATTCATAATTCAAACACGATTCCTAGTGTCTTGTGTTACTCAATCTTTCACATGTCATTTTAAGAAAATAGTTAAGATATAGCCCCATCGTTTCTTCAAATGGCACAGTCACTTTCTATAACACTGACTGATATTCTGCTGTAGATTATTGTTGTATTGATTTCAGGTATTTCAATAGCACCTCTTTGTGATACATATTTTTTCAGAAGATAACAAGCACACTGAGGGATAAAGTGATGGAGATTTTGAAGCCTTTCTAATGTTACTAATATTTCATAATATTTAGGAATCTGCAACCAATTTGCTACATTTCATTTAAGAAGCAATATCCCATGTTTTCTAAGAAGCAGCGTTTGGTACTGCTAAGAACAGCTAGCTGCACAAGGTTAATCAAGGCATAAATATCTTAAGCTTAAATTAACTCACATGCAAAACTAATGGTAGCTGCATTGTTATAAGCCAAAGAATTAGAGAATGTGAAAATACTTAGCATAGTGCCTGACATATCACAGATAACTCAATAACTGTATTTTAAAAAACCGAAGTCATAAATCTATGGATAATTGATTCAAATACCAGATAAAACATATTTCTCAAAGACTATTTTTGCATTTTATATCTTAGAAGATAGGTTGCCTATGTTTAGCTGTGTTTTGATGTGTTTTGTTTTTGTCTTATTGGATGGTGTTATTGCTTGTTTTACTTCATATAGTCTGACAGATATTTTGAAGATACGTAGTTATATGAGTGGGGTGTGTGTTAGTATCTTTTCTAGCACAAATCATGCTATTTGATCAGATAGAACATAAATCTTAAGTGTAATAAGAATGTCAATCCCATGTCATGAACAGTGGTATCTCGTTTTAGGTCTTTGAATAATCTGTCACAAGTTGACCTCAGAAGAGAACAAAAAACGCCACAAAGGAAAGCAAATGGAAGAGGGAAGACGTGCTTTCATGAATGAATTTTAATACTGTGAATTTAGCCAAATGTCTCCAATTTAGAGTGGCATGCTTTATTTCTTGAAATATGTATTTCAAAAATATATATATATATATATCCCTAGCAACTATAGAGATAATGATTAAAGAAGAAGATAATTGCCATAAAATAGAAGGTGGAGAATTGGCATATAACAGAAAGGAAGTTATAAATGGCAAGAGTCACAATATAGGAAAGGGTTTAAGCTAAATTGATAAAACAGTCAGATGAGAAGAAGACTAGTATAAATGTTAAGAACAATGAAGTTTGGTCAGAAAAACAACTTCTAAAATTGCCATCTCAAAGTTAAACATCTACAGTGACCTTATTCCAAAGTTCCATGTTTTAAAAAGTTGTTTTGATCAGAAGCATATGTTAAAAAAAAAAAAATTCATCTGAAGAAAAAGACTTCTAAACATTCTTCTACTTTGTATCATCAGAAGTAATTTGTCATAAAATATAAATGAATTTTCATTTTTGTTTCGTAACAAATTGAAAACACAAAGACAAACCAGGTATCTCTGTGAGAGCCTCACCCTGTATATGAATTTTTGGAAGACTTCATTTCATTTCAAACAGGAATAGCCAAGCAGAACAGCAGAGACATAAATATCTGTCCCTCATAGAAACGAACTCTTGTGTAGCTTTTCCTTTCAAAGCTTCCTTGACCTCAGCTCAGCATAACTCAGCATCTTAATACATAGATGGCCAAAGTTAAAATTTCAAGTTTTTAGTAAATGCTGCACACAGCACACATTCCAGAGGTGCTGAAAACTGTGAATGACCTAAGCAAGAGGTAATAATTCTAAAAGCAATTAATAACATTTAGTAATTAAGAAATAGTGGTGCATTTCCATCTTCTTTGGTGTTAAATTCCATATTTTAAACTCTCATCATATTGTGGGGTAACCAAATTGACTAGTAATCATATGCAGATGTTTACAGGTAATTGTGTAGGGTTTCACAGCTTGAAAATGTGAGAGCATTTTTAAAGCTACCTATTTTTTTTTAAATATAGTTCTTCATCCAAATCAGCTACTCTATTTAAAACACATTTTAATTGGGTAGCCACATATTTGGGGGAAAGAATTAAATTTTTAAAAATTCACAAAAGCTCTGTTTTCTTTAAAAATTTCTGAGTCAAAATATATTTTTATGAAAATTAATTCCATATGCTTTTAATCTACTGACACAAAATACCAGACTGATGTGTAAAATGAGGTATTTGATATTTCAAAAAGTTATTCCTTGAACAAAAAGATCTATATGTGTGTGTGTATTCTAATTATAAATGTAACAGCCACTCAAAACTTAGAATTCTCAGAAAGGGCCTAATTAAAATGAAAATTACTTGTAAATATTTCCTGTTAACATTTTGGTACACTTTTCCAATAATTATATATAATGTATTATCTCCAAATAATATATGTGTTATATTCATAATTTATATATACTATGTTCTCTAGCCATATATAAATACTATATTTAGTGTACTATATAAGTTAAAGTATACGTTTTATTTCAATTGCATATGAAGATATAAATATGTATTTTTATTTTTTACAAATCTTCTCAATTTGCTATCTCTTCATATATAAATTATATGAAAATGTGATTGGGGACAATTTTATAGCTTTTTTAAGAAAATAGGCTACATTTTGAAGACTTACACTATAAATGCTGAGCAATAAATTAAAAGATTAAAGGTGCATCTAGGAAATTTTTAATACAGTTTAATGTTAATCACACATTAAACTACTTTTTGGCTTTAAAAATTGAAACCTAGATGGGGACATAATTTGCTCATATATGTAACACAGAACAAGAAATTACAATGTTTAAAAATGATGATGCAGAACAGATGTGGCTTCAAGTATTTGAGCACCTGATTCCCACATGGAAAGTCCCGGGTTCAGGTCCCCATGCCTATTAAAAAGAAAAACAAACAAACAACAAGCAAAACAAACCAAAAAATGAAGCCAGGGGAACCAATGTGGTTCAGTGGTTGAGCGCCGGCTTCCCACATGTGAGATCCTGGGTTCAACCCCGGCACCAGGTATCTCAAAAATAAATGGACAATGCAAAAAGCAACAATCCTGTTCTTCTGGCCTGTGACTCCAGCGTTAAACCCACACTGGACTCTTAACCCAGCAATGAGGGCATAATTCTTACGTGGTCACAAAGGGATGATATTCTGGACTGTTAGAATATCACAGACTAGAAGATCCACAAAAAAATCTAGTTGGCTATTGCTTGAACCTGATGTAGTAAGATTTCCTTACAAACTTGAAATAATTATGTTTTCCATTTATCAACATGACTTTACCTTAAAACAAAAGGTTTCAGATCTAAAATAATGTGTTCTAATGAGAAACATTTTTCAGAATACAAGATTGACAAAAATTGATAGCAATAATAACAAAAAGAGCTTAAAAATACAATGTCTGTATAAATTGTCAGAGACTATTCATGGAGGAAGAAAAGCAGAAATGATAATTGACCACATATCAATTTGTTTTTTTTTCCTTTGAGGATAAAATTATTTTTAAAATATTGGTATTAGTTTTCATCTCATACTGCTACAGCTTTGATCAATGTTATTTCATACAAAAACATATTAATTTAATAAGTAGAAAGTCTTGTGATTTGAATTTTGGAGGTCTGTCCACAGGTTTTGTCATATCTCTTCCTCTCTCTTATACCTCAAACACCTCTGATCTGGTTTTCACACCAACCTACCAACTTCTACTAATAGTCATTTCTTTAGCAAGGAAAAATTTCAGTGTACTGCAAAGAGCAATGAACTAAGAATAAATAATCCCAGACACCCATGGTGAAACAACAGAGTCAAGAATAAAGGAGATGGGAAGCAGATGTGGCTCAAGCAGTTGAGCACCTGCTTCCCACATGAGAGGTCCCGGGTTCGGTTCCTGGTGCCTCCTTAAAAACAAAAAAACAAAGAAGAAAACCAACAGAAAAATCAACTCAGGAGAGACGATGTGGCTCAGGGTTGAGTACCACCTTCCCACATGCGAGGTCCTGGGTTCAATCCCTGGCCCTGGTACCTCAA
>JAQZBX010058828.1:0-17659 GCA_029593785.1 Cabassous unicinctus
CAAATACCTCTCAACTAAAAAGAGCCCAGGATGAGATGGCTTCACAGCTGAATTCTACCAATCATTGTGCAAAGAGTTAACACCAATCTTGCTTAAGCTCTTCCAAAAAATAGAAGTAGAAATAATATTGCCTAACTCATTCTATGATGCCAAAATTACCCTAATACCAAAGCCAAACAAAGATGCCACAAGAAATAAAAATTACAGACCAATTTCTCTAATGAACCAGATGTCAAAATCCACAACAAAATACTTGATAATGGCATTCAACAACATATCAAAAGAATTATACCCCATGACCAAGTGAGTTTCATCCCGGTATGCAAGGATGGTTCAACATAAGAAAATCAATCAATGTAATACACCACATAAACAGATTGAAAGAAAAAAATCACATGATCGTCACTATAGATGCAGAAAAAGCATTTGACAAAATACAGCACCCTTTCCTGATAAAAACTCTGCAAAAGATAGGAATAGAAGGAACTTTCTGAACATGATAAAGGGTATATATGAAAAACCCAAAGCTAACATCATCTTCAATGGTGAAATCCTAAAAGCCTTCCCTCTGAGATCAGGAACAAGAAAAGGATGCCATCACCACTCCTATTTAAGATTGACTTAAAAGAACTTGCTCAAGCACTGAGGCAAGAAAAAGATATAAAAGGCATCGAAATTGGAAAAGAAGAAGCAAAAATTTCATTATTTGCAGATGACATGATCCTATATATAGGAAGCCCTGAGAAAGATACAACTAAGCTTCTAGGTTTTGTAAAGGCATTCAGTAACGTCGAAGGCTATAGATCAATGCTCAAAAACCAGTAGCATTTCTGTACACCAATACTGAACAATCTGAGGAAGATATCAAGGCAAAAATACCATTTACAATAGTAAATAAAAGAATCAAATACCTAGGAATAAATTTACCTAAAGATATAAAGGAATCATATACAAAAAATTACACAACACTGTTAAAGGAAATCAAAGAAGACTTAAATAAATGGAAGAATATTCTCTGTTAATGGATAGGAAGACTAAACATCATTAAGATATCTATCCTACCCAAATAAATCTACACATTTAATGCAATGCCAATAAAAATCAACACTGTAATTTTTAAGGAACTGGAAAAACTAACTACAAAATTTATTTGGAAGGTAAGAGGCCCCGATTTGCCAATGACGTATTGAAAAAGAAAAATGAAGTTGGAGGTATCACACTACCTGACTTTAAAACTTACTACAAAGTTTCAGTTGGAAGAGAATGGCCTTTTCAACAAGTGGTGCTTAGAGAACTGGATATCCATAACCAAAAGAATGAGAGAGGAACATCATCTCACACCTTATACAAAAATCAACTCAAGATGGATCAAAGATCTAAATATAAAAGCCAAGATTATAAAGACCTTGGAAGATAACGTAACGAAGCATCTACAGGCCCTTGTAATAGGAAATGGTATCATGAACTTCACACCCAAAGGATGAGCAGCAAAAGAAAAAATACAAAAAATGGGAACTCTTCAAATTAAAAACTTTTGCACCTTAAAGGATGTCTTCAAGAAAATAAAAAGGCAGCCTACCCAATGGGAAAAAATATTTGGCAACCATATAACTGATAGGAGCCTAATACCCTGCATATATAAAGAAATCCTACACCTCAAAAATAAAAAGACAAACAACTCATTTAAAAATTGGGCAAATGACCTGAAAAGACACTTCTCCAAGGAAGAAATACAAATGGCTAAAAAGCACATGAAAAAATGCTCGACACCGCTAGCTATTAGGGAAAAGCAAATCAAAACTACAAAGAGATACCATCTTATACCCATGAGATTGGTGGCTATTGAAAAAACAGCAGATTATAAGTGTTGGAGAGGATGTGGAAGAATGGAAACTCTCATCCACTGCTGGTAGGTTGAGGAATGTTCCAGCCACTGTGGAGGACAGTTTGGCAGTTCCTCAAAAATTAACAAGAGATCTTTCGTATGATCCAGCAATTCCACTGCTGAGTATATACCCAGAAGAATTGAAAGCAAAGACACGAACAGATTATGGACACCAATGTTCCTAGCGGCATTGTTCACCATTGCCAAAAGTTAGAATCAACACAGGTGCCCATCAACAGATGAATGGATAAAGAATATGTGGTACATACATACAATGGTTATTACTCAGCTGTAAGAAGGAATAAAGTGCTAACACACGGAATAACATGGATGAATCTTGAAGACCTTATGTTGAGTGAAGCAAGCCAGGTATTGAAAGATGAAAAGTATATGACCTCACTGATATGAATTAAGGAAATTGAGCAGCCTCTGAGAACTTTTGTCTGAAAGATAGGTTTACAAGAAAGAGAAAGCGAAGAGAAAGTTGTGAGCCATCACCCATACGGATGTAATCTATGGTAAAGTGTTAAGAGTGTAGTAGCGTATTGAAGGGATAGGACAGGTGGGTAGTGAATATTATTGGGTTGGTTGGTGCAGGGTTGACAGATGGATAGATTGGGTAGGGTGGGTTAGAATACCCAGGATACTGGGGGAGAGATGGGAGTGAGACCAGGTGAAAACTTGGGATTTCTGGGTATGACGTTGAAAGTACAGAGGTGGGAATGCTCTTATGACAATATGACAAGGAGGTGTCACTGGTTTTGCATTTTGGTTGGGGGGGCATTCGGGATAGGACACAGCTGAAGCATGCTTCTAGGGAGTGTGTGAGTGTTCATCTTGTCATAATGTGTTGTATCAGTGGGTGGAGACCCACACAATGAGTGGGAAGGAGATGGGCTCCCATCTTTGGGAGTACTGATTCGCTCAAGAATAGACAGGTGGGCATCTCTTATGAGTGAGGGCGGTTCCTAATAGGGAAGGACACACCAGTGTGTCAAGACCTCTTGTTGCATGTAACTATGAATCTTGTCATCCAATGAGTCAAGCTAGGGGCTCATCGTGCACCCCAGGGGGATGGGGAGGGAGGAACAGAATAGATAAAACAAGGAGTATTTTGTGGTCAGTGGAAATGATTTTCATTACCTTACAGTGATGGACACAGGACATGGTAAATATCATCAAAATTTATAAAAGTGTATGGTCTACCATCAGCATATATCATGCAGAACTGTGTGGGAGAGAGTGTGGTCTACGATGTGAATTGTGGTCTATGCTTGGTGGCAAGGCCCCAGGATGTGTATATCCATTGCGGGTGATGTGCCACACTGATGAAGGATGTTGGTGTGGGATGTTGTGGGAGTTGTGGGAGGTGGGGAACAGGGGAATCCCTGTAATTTCTGTGTAATATTTAGGTAATCTAAGCACCTTATAATATATATATATATAATAATATTTATGTAAGCAAATGCATATATATGCATATATATTTATATATCATTTTACAAATTAAAAAAAAGTGTATGGTCTAAAATGTAAACCATACTGTGAACCATTGACAATGTTTAGCAGCTATTTTTCACTTTATGTATAATATTTATAACAATTCTACCATACACATAAGAAGAGTTATTAATATGGGGTGAGGAAAGGGGGAGGAGAGCATATGAAAGTCTCTTGTATTCTGTGTTTAACTTTGCTGTGACCTAAAACTTCTATGTAAATTAAATGAAAAATAGTGAGACACTAGGGAGAGGGGGAAGGTGCCACGGTACAGACTGGACACCAGATATTGTGGTGATAATAGGCAAAATGTCAATAAAATTTTTTCCCCATTTTTTGACTATCCCAATCTTAATTTTATTTTATTTTTAGTTGTTTTTTTTTTTAAGTTTTCTTGTATTTTATCTCTTACATTTAAACTTATCACTATTATTTCATTTTTCTATCAATTGTATTTGGCTATTGTATTGGGTTCATCTTTAAAGAAGCTTTGGATCACAGAAGAGTTACAACTGGGGCAGGAGAGGATCGTTGGTGGGGGTTGTCAGGGCTGGGGGGGTGCATGGGAGGAAGTTCACCTGAACATACATAGAAGGTATATAAAATTGTTCAAATGTTCACGGGGTATGGTCCCAGTGGGTGGAGAATAACTCAATGAGAGAATACTGAATTCCAATCCTGGAGAGCTCTGCCACATTCTCCAAGGGAGCAGCAACAGTCCCCCAAGTGCAGGGGCAGTGTCTGGCAAAGGAGGATGATCCATGATGGGCTCTTGTTATTAATGACTAGCCTTACCAGTCTTTGCTCTTGAAATTAAAAGCCTATTGTTATGGGGTGTCTAAGGGTTGCCTCCTGAGAGCCCCCTTGTTGCTCAGATGTGACCTCTCTCTAAGCCAAACTCAGCATATGAATGCATTACCTTCCTCCCAGCGTGGGACATGACTCCGGAGATGAGCCTCCCTGGTAACCATGGATTACTACCAAGTACCAACTGGAAATACGACTGGAAAAAGACCTCGAATAAAAGGGGGAAAGATAAAGACAAATGAGTTCATATGGGTAAGAGACTTCAGAATGAGTGGGGAGGTCATCCCAGAGGTAACGCTTATGCACACCTCAGTAGGACCTCATAGGCTTCCAATGTGGATATCACCCCAAATACAGGGGCTCCTGAAGGCTCTGGAGACACCCAGGTCCTATATCAGGGCAGAGAACTGCAGAGTTTTGTGCTTGATCATTGGGCTCTATTTTGGAATCTGCGCTCCTGAGAGTGACAGAGTTGGACTCAAATATTTCTTCCCTGCACATGGTCCATCTGTCTCTTCTATTCAAACCTATATGTGGTGCTGGAGTTTCTAAGTATACTTCCAGAAACTGGAGTCTTTGGGCTGTCCATGTGCCAGCTTGGCTTGGAATCTCAGTGGAGATGCAACTCCTATTTTACAGCTCAATGGACTCACCCAGGACACCTGGTGGGGAGATGATGATGGACAATGGCCACCCCAGGGAAAGAAGAGTGTCTACAGCTGTGGGCAGGATAATCCCATCCATCTTTTCCATGGGATATAAGCCCTCTCACTTGGAGGTGGAGTGGACATCACCTTCCCAGACTCCTCAGGATTGGGGAAGAGCTATGGACTAGAGTGGACTTACTGGTATTCTGTTGTAGACATATTGTGATTCAAGCAATGGAAGAAATTACATCATTAACGTGGAGTCAGTGGCCACTGGACACTTTGGGGGCAGGGAGAGGGAAAAGCAGTTGTAATACAGGTGTTTTTTCAGGACTTGGGGATTATCCTGACTGACATTGCAATGACAGATATATGCCATTTTATATCAGCATGTAACATGCAGAACTGCGTGGGAGAGTGTGGTCTACAGTGTGAACTCTTGTCCATGTTTAGTGGCAAAGCCCCAGGATGTGTATATCTATTGCAGGTGATGTGCCACACTAATGAAAGATGTTTATGTGGGAGGTTGTGGAAGGTGTGGGAGGTGTGGGAGGTGGGCCATACGGGAATCCCTTTGATTTTTGTGTTACATTTATGTAATCTAAGTATCTTTAAATTTTTTTTTTAATTATTATTAATAAAAATAAATAAATAATAGTTGGAGACTTCAATATGCCACTCTCAGTATTGGATAGAACCTCTGGACATAGTATAAAGAAACAAAGAACTTGAATAATAGGATAAACAAACTAGACCTAACAGACATCTATAGAGCACTGTACCTGAAAACAGTAGGATATAATTTCTTTTCAAGTGCTCATGGATCCTTCTCCAAGACAGACAATATGTTGTGTCATAAAATTAGTCTCAAAAAATTTAAAAAGACTGAAATACTATAAAACACTTTCTCTGATCACAACATAATGAAACTGGAAATCATAAAAGACAGAATAATGGAAAATTCACAAATATATGGTGATTGAACTACAAACTCTTAAATAATCAGTGAGTGAAGAAGAAATTGCAAGAGAATTCAACAAATATCTTGAGATGAATGAAAATGAGAACACAACATATCAAAATCTATAGGACACTGGAAAGGCAGTGCTAAGGGAAATTTAGAGACCTCAATGCTTACATTAAAAAAGAAGAAATAGCTAAATTTGAAGATCTAACTACACACCTGGAGGAACAAGTAAAAGGACAGCAAACTAATCCCAAATCAAGCTGAAGGAAAGAAATAGTAATTATCTGAGTGGAAATAAATGAAATTAAGAATAACAACAACAACAAAAACAATAAAGATAATCAACAAAATCAAAAGTTGGTTGTTTGAGAAGATCAACAAAATCAACAAACCCATAGCTACCCTGACAAAAAAAAAAGAGAGAAGTTGCAAATAAAATCAGAAATGACTGGGAAGGCGTTACCAGTGACCCCACAGAAATAAGCAAACATGAGGATATTATGAACAACTGTATGCCAAAAAACTAGACAATTTTAGAGGATATGGAAAAATTTCTAGAAACACACAAACCACCTAACTGATCCTAGATGAAATAGAAGACCTCAACAAAGTAATCAAAAGTGAAGAGAATGAAACAGTCATCAAAAACCTTCCAAAGATGAAAAGCCCTGGGCCAGACGGTTTCACAAATTAATTCTACAAATAACTGAAAGATTATCTAATATCAATCTTCCTCTAGGTCTTCCAAAAAATTGAACAGGAAAGAATGCTAACAAACTCATTCTATGGAGCCAACATTACCCTAATACCAAAACCAGATAAAGATATTAAAAAAATAAAATTACAGATCAATATTTCTTGTGAAAATAGATGCAAAAATCCTCAACAAAATACTTGCAAACAGAATCCTAAAACACATTATAAAAATCATACACCACAATCAAGTAGGTTTTAGCCTAGGTATGCAAGGGTGGGTCAACACAAGAAAATCAATTATTGTAAATAAACCACATTGGTAAATTGAAGAAAAAAAATCACATGATCCTGTTAATGCAGAAAAGGCGTTGACAAAATACAGCACCCTTTCTTGATTAAAAACATTAGAAAAGAGGAATAGAAGGAAGCTTTCTCAATATGGTAAAGTGCACATATGAAAAACATACAGCTAGTATAGGACTAAATGGTGAAAAACTGAAAGCTTTCCTCCTGAGATAAGGAACAAGACAAGAATGTCAAATGTCACCATTGTTATTCAATATTGTGCTAGAAATTCTAGCTAGAGCAATTAGGCTAGATAGAGCAATAAAAAGTACCTAAAATAGGAAAGGAAGAAGTAAAACGTTAACTATTTATTGATAATATGTTTCTATATCTAGAATCTCCTGAAAAATCCACACACAAAAAAACCCTACTAGAACTAATAGACAAATTCAGCAAAGTGGCGGGACACAAGATTAACATGCAAAAATCAATAGCCTTTTTATATGCTACAGGTGTGCAATCTGAGGAGGAAACCAGAAAAAAATTCCATTTATAATAGCAATTAAAACAATTAAATATTTAGGAATAAACTTAACCTAGGACATAAAGGACCTGTATTCAGAAAGCTACAAAACATTGCTAAAAGAAACTGAAGAAGACTTAAATAAATTGAAGGATATCTCGTGTTTATGGATGGGAAGACTAAATATGGTAAAGATGTCAATTCTACCTAAATTGATTTACAGATTCAATGCAATCCCAATAGATATACCAACAGCCTTTTTTGCAGAAGTAGAAAAACCAATTATCAAATTTATTTGGAAGGGTAAGGAACCCCAAATAGCCAAAAAGTTCTTAAAAAAGAAGAGTGAAGTTAGAGGACTCTCACTTCCTGACTTTAAAACATATTACCTAGTTACAGTGCTGAAAATAGCATGATACTGGCATAAGGACAAACACATTGATGAATGGAACTGAATCTAAAACTTAGAAACAAACCCTCACATCTACAGTCTACTTATTTTTGACAAGACAGTCAAGCCTTCCCAGCTGGGCCAGAAGAGTCTATTCAACAAATGGTTCTAGAAGAACTGGATAGCCATATCCACACCTTATACAAAAATTAACTCAAAATGGTTCAAGGACCAAAATACAGAAGTGACAACCATAAAACACCTGTAAGAAAATGTAGGAAAACATCTTCAAGATCTCATGGTAGGCAGTAGCTTCTTAAACCCTACACCCAAAGCATAACCAAAAAAGGAAAAAATAGATAAATGGGGCCTCCTCAAAATTAAACATTTTTGCACCTCAAAGGACTTTGTCAAAGGGTGAAAAGACAGTCGACTTATTGGGAGAAAATGTTTGGCAAACCCATATACAATAAGGGTTTAATATCCATGCTATACAAAGAGATCATACAACAGAACAATAAAAAGACAAACTACCCAATTAAAAAATGGGCCAAAGACTTGGAAAGATAATTGTCCAAAAAATAAATACTAAGGGCAAAGAAACACATGAAAAAATGTTCAACATCACTAGGGGTTAGGGGAATGCAAATCAAAACTACATTGAGATTCATTTCACACTTATCACACTGGCCTGTATTTAAAAGTCAGAAAACTGTAAATGTTGGAGGGGATGTGGAAAGACAGGAATGCTTTTTCACTGTTGGTGGGAATATAGAATGTACAGCAACTGTGGAGGACTGTTGGCAGTTCCTGAGGAAGTTAAATATAGACTTGCCATTTGACCTGGCAATACCATTACTAGGTATATACCCAGAAGAACTAAGAGCAGAGATATGAATAGACCTCTGCAAATTGATGTTCATCGCAGCGTTATTCACAGTAGCCAAAAGTTGGAAACCCAGGTGTCCATCAACTGATGAATGGATAAACAAATTGTGGTATAGACATGATGGAATATTATACAGCGATAGAAAGAAAAGTCATCGTGAAGCATATGATAACATGGATGAACCTGGAGGACATTATGTTGAATGAAGCAAGGCAGACATAAAAGGAAAAATACTGTATGATTGTACTATTATGAATTAAGTATACTGTGTAAAATCGTAGAGTTAATAATTAGAATATAGGCCACCAGAAAATAGAAGGAGGGTATAAATTGGAAAGCTGATGGTTTATCTGTGCAGAATTGTTAAAAACATTGTTTGTAAATCTTTGTAAATGAATAGAAGTGGCTAAAGCATATCATGGTGTTTGTAACTAACAGTGCTATTGTATATACGCGTATGACAGTGGTTGAAAGGGAAAGTCTAAGGTCATGTGTATTACTAGAAGGAAAGCTAAAAACGTAACATGGAACTGTATAAGATAGTAAAACCTCATGTAAAACACAAATATCAGTATATTGCATATATAGGACAAAAAACAAATATCCTAGAGGAAAGGAAATAGAATAGCAGCTACATATAACAGGCGAGGCATAGAGACATTGAGAGGTGATGAGTTTTGTTTTTTGTTTATTATTATTATTGGAATAATGAAAGTGCTGATGAATTTACAAATATGTGATTACACCAAATACCATTGATTATACTCTTTGGTGAATTTAAGCTTTATTAATATATATCAATAAAATTGAAAAAAAAAAAGTGATACCAGGATTGAAACCTAAACATCCTGGCTGCACAGTCCCTTTTTAAGCAGTTTAGTATATAGAATTCAACAGCAGAGTGAACTTTCTACTTTGCTTACTGAATTTATCAGGCCTCCAGAAAATGCCCTATGAAGCACTAAAGGTCTTCATTAATGTATTATGTAAGGAGTACATTATTAGAAAACTAGATTCCACTGGTCTTTGTAACAGATCATTCAGTTGGTTGATAACATGTAGAATTTGAAATTTTGATACAGAGTGATCAATATCAAGACATTAAAAGAAGAAGGATTAGAATTAGTAGTAGTAGTAGTAGTCAAATAATAGGCAGAAGATGAGGATTAATAGTCATTAATATAAAAAGAAGACAATGATGACATTGGAGAAGGAACAGGGGAGAGAGGATGGTAAAAGAAAATGGATGAAACCATATATACCTACAGTGATTGTGAGATTCCATTAAATTTTCAAGGTTCAGTATTATAACCCTAGGAAGATATGATACTGACAAATGTGGAGTTTTTCAGAAAGGAAATACATGAAGCCAAAGTAGTGAAGAAGATTTAAGAGGAAATATAGGGCTTTCACTTCTACTTAAGATGTAGAAATCTTCAATGACCATTTCCTCAATCTTACCAATTTTAAAAAGTCATATATCTACAATATAACTTTTCTTGAGCCTACCAGAAATATGAGGTTGTAAAAATCTAAGAAATCATATTCCACAGAGGGACAATCCACTCCAAGAGGAGACGGAACAAATGAATAGTTTTCCTTGCACAGAGGGTGGGAGAAAATGTGGTCACTGTACAAGCAGATAGGAAGAATACAGATACATTTTACAGAATTGCATAAGCCAAATTTGAGCTATAGTGCTGATTGTGAAAAACAGTGAGGCCTAGACTTAAGGGCTTTGCATTCACCCTCAATTTCTTCTCTGCAGGTCTAGATCAAGTGCTCATGAGAAAGATGAGGGGCAGGTTGGGAGACCTTCAGACAAGGTCATTATGCAACCCACAAAATACCCACTATCCTCCTCCTTTCTCACAAAATGAGTAACTGCTATGGCTTTACAAATTATAGCTTTATTCGTACTTTGGTCTGATGAAAGGTACACAAAGTCTGTGATACACAATCATAGAATTGCTCCTGCATACTGACGGCATGCAGTTCCATCTCCTCTTAGAGTGGCTTCTCCCTCTGTGGAATATGATTTCTTAGATTATCACAACCTTATCTTTCTTGTAAGCTCAAATGAAGACTAAGTTTTGCTTCCTTCTTTCCTTTCCCTGGTTACCCAACCAAAGCTGAAATCCCATAATAGGATCTTTCTAAAACCCTCTTAATTAGAATCCACAGGTTTTCACATGGCATGTGTTTTCCTCACTGCAATAAGTAATAATAGAAACTTTCCCACCACAGGTGTTCCTGGGTCTTTGGCTAAAGAGTATTGACAATTAGGAGGTTAGAAGATGTATTTGAGAGGATAAACAACATTAATGCATACAAGAGAAATTGCTCCATAAGGATGGAATCTAGAAGGTATGCCAATGAATTGCTAGAAATAAAACTTTTAAAAGCACACACACAACAGAAGACAAAACTATTCTATCAACAGGACATTCAGTATGTTCAAGAAAGATGAGGAAGTAATCGTGAACTTGATGATAAGCCAGTAGGAAATAAACAGAAAGAAAAAATGTTAAAGAAAAAAATAAAAAATGGGGGAAGAACTATCTGAGAACTGTGGCACAATATCACACTGTTTCATATAAATATAGTGTACTATGTAAGAATAGAAAGGGAGTGCATCAGAAAAAATATTTAAGAAGATAATGACCATAACTTATCTGAATATAAGGAAAGACATCAAAACTCAGGACTGTGATTATTAAAAGTACCTTAGAAAGTGAAAAAAACAAAACAAATAGCAAATCAACCAAAAAATGAAACACATATAGACTCTTTGCTCTCACAACTGAAAAACAAGGAAAAGTCGAAAATGATGATGGAAGTCAGAGGATAGTACATATCACATTCTGAAAATAATCCGTGAGAATTATAACAGACATCTTCAAAACTGATGCAAGCCAGAACAAAATAGTCATGTTTCAAATACTGAAAGATAAGATTCAATACAAACTTAAATATCTTTGAAATATAAAAACAAAATTAAAACTTTTCCAGGAAAAATTCATACATACAGATTTATGCTTCAAGAATTTTCCACGTATAAAGAGAAATGATAACAGAAGGAACCTTGGGTCTACTCCAAGAAATACATACATGAAGATAAATATATCAAATACTGGATTTTTAAAAACTTAATTGTTTTAAAATAACTGTATATAGGAAAATCACATTGGTTCATTTTGTTTTATCACAAAAACAACAAAGAATGGAAAGATGAACTGCATCTCTACTACTCTAAGGTTAATAATCCCCAGGGCAACCATTGAGAAAGGAGGAGACAAAATTGCCAATGTAAGGAATGCAAGAAGGGATAACACTGTAGCCCCCACAAGTATTAAAAGGAGAGTAATAAAATTGTGTAAATATCTAATTTCTATTAAATTTTATAATTTATATGAAATATACAATTTTTTAAGATGTTCACACCAGAAACACAGGTTACCTGAAAAGATCTGCACCTATTCAAGGAAATGAATTTTTCCTAAAAAACAATCTACATGAAAAAAATCATTTTCCCAATGTGAAAAACTGTTTCCCTCATACTGCGTAATGTGGAGAGAGTGCTCTGTGAATCCTCTACATACATGGAGAAGAGGACAACATCTTGCAAGGCAGTAGAACAACAACATGGAAAAACCTGGGGACCAGGACTAACTCATGGAAATGAGCTACCACGAACCCTTGTAGGCAGAAATTTTCATTGTTACATCTAAGGACGATACTTTCCCCATTGTTGAGCCACTGTTTCTGAAATCCTTCTTTTTTTCTATTTATTTTTATTTTATTTTATAAAGAAGATTTAGGTTAAATAAATGTTACATTGAAAATATTGGGGATTCCCATGTATCCCACCCCTTTCCTCTCCCTCACTTTCCCACTTTAACAACATCTTTCATTAGTGTGGTACATTTGTTACAATTGATGAACACATATTGAAGCATTACTACTAACTATAGTCTATAGTTTACGTTATTGTTTACAATTTGCACTTCACAATTTTATAGGTTATGACAAAACATAATGGCCTGAATCCATTATTGCAATATCATGAAGAACAATTCAAATATCCCCAAAATGCGCTATGTTACACCTATTCTTCCTTCTCCCTCCCATCAGACCCTCTGGTGGCCACTGCCTTTATAGCAATGCTGAAATCCTTTCTTACACCAGGACAGCCTCTACCTAATACAGGTTCTGTCTCTATCCATATCATATCACCTGACATATCGTTCTTTCCTTTGCAAAGTTCTTTTTTTCCTTAAATAGGTTGATACATGTATGTTTGAAAAGATTTAGCTGGTATTTCCAATGTTATACTGTCTTTTCTCAGCATCTGGAATAGAATGTCTGCCAGCAAAATACACCTGTAACAAAGAGTAATTTTTGTTAATTTTTTGAGAAATATAATGAAATGATTATATTTCAACTCTGACAAGAGTATTATACTTTTGTAGAAAAAGTCATACCATAGAATGGTGCTGAAGAACATGAACTCTAGTCAGTCTATCTGGGTTCAAATGTGAGCTTATCCTTTAACCTACTGACTAACCATGATCCAGTTCTTTATCTCTCTGTGCCCCAGTTCTATCCTCTGTAAAATTCAGCCATTCAAGTACATTTACTGGGGCATTCTTCTAGGTCATGGGGATACAGGAATGAACCTAACTGGCAATAATCTTGTTCTCTGAGAACTCTCATAGTGGATAAAAACAGAAAGGAAACAAAAGGCATAAGCAAAATGTAAAATATTATTTAGTTTTACTGTTTTGAAAAACAAATTCAGCAAGTATGGAGAGAAGGAGCAGATGTGATTTTAAGTAGTGTGGGGAGGCATGGTCTTATGAGGAAGAGAATGAGAGAAGACCCAGTTATCTGGGCAAAGCAAATTTCAGGAAGATTAAAAAATGGAAAAAGTCCATCCATCATCAGGACTAATGAGTAGAGGGAAGAAGTGTGAGGAGATCTGTGTGGCCACACCAAAGACAGCATGACAGACACAAAGATGAAGGATGCATTCAAATCAAGGAGGAGAGACAAGATCTTCTTGGCCCTGGAGGCTCTTATAATGTTTTGATTTTTGCCCATGTAAGTTTCATGAAGCAAAGTGACATGATCCAAATTACATTTAAGAGTAATAGTCTAGCCACACATTCAGATTAGACTCAGAGGGATAAGGCAGAAAACAGGGTGGCAATCTAGAAGCTTTAACAATGATTTAAAGATAGAGATGAGGGGTCTTTTGGCCAGGGCGGTAGCAGAACAGGTGTTGAGAAATAGTCACACTCCAAATACAGTCTGTACAGAGAAGCAATATGATATGGGGATGCACTGGTTGTGAGGTGTGTGACATAGAGAAAATTAGACGGTTATTCTTAAGACTTTACTGCACATGTAGGAGGATGGCTTTCCAGTTTCCTGAACAAGTAGGAGGAGATTTTTCAAGAACCTACCTGAGAGTTATCTTGAGAAGTAATCTATGTTAATTATATATCTAAATTCCATTGACTATTGTCTAGCACTCAGTAGGTACTCAGTAAATATAACCCATTTTTCATATTATAGGATACAATCATTTGCAAATAAAAACTAATGTTCATATTTTGCCATGCTCTATTCCAGACTTATTTTTAACATTTTTAAGAATCCAATTTTCACAATACATATAATTTTTGACATACCATCATGAATAAAATCAGTCTTAAAAAATACCTCAGACCAAATCTTACATAAAATATGATATGCAGTGAAATACATAGGGATAACAGGTACCTGCAAATGGTCTAGTGTTTTCATATTTTCCAAAGTTTATATTACATTGATTTAATAACAACATAAACAGTTTCTAAAATATGAAAGGATAGAATATTCTGTATTTAATTAAGGCTTAAAGACTTGTGCCCCTACCGCACTGGCCTGGGGAAGTGGGTTGGCCTGGAGCCAGCCCTGGGAGCTGGCAGCCACTCGATCCCAAGTGTCCTGGGGCAGCCATAGTTCTGTGCTGCGCCTTCCTCCATGTCATTCGGCTCTGACTCCAAGACTAGTGGAGGTCGCCTGTGAAGAGTGGTGGAGCCGGAGCCTGCGTGGCCTCTGTGGGCTCTGAGAAACTCTTTGCCCCAGCAGTCGGTAAAGGTCCCGCGCTGGGCCTGATGTGGGAGGTCGAGGCCGCGACCGCGCCTAAGGTCTCAGGGCTGGAGCCGAGCCGTGAGCTAAGCACCGAGGCGCCCTTCCTGCTGGCCCTGCCCAGCGCCATGGCCGCCCCAGCAGCCACCATCACCGCTGCTGCCGCGGCCTCCTCGGGCACCCATGCCAGGCGGGCCGCCAGCCCCCTGGAGAAGAAGGAAGCCCCTGCCCTGCCCCGCCAGCGCTCCCCCAACTCCGGGTCCCGCTCCCAACCCACGTGCCTCTCTCCCTGGGCGCCTTCCTGGCCATGGCCAGCTCTTGCACAACCACCTGCGCAGCCTCAGCAGAAGCAAGTGGCTCGAAGCACAGGGCCGTCACCGGCCCAGCGCTGGCCCTGTCCAGCTCTCTACCTCGCACTTTGCGCTCTGGTACCAGGCCCAGCACCAGCACCACACGGCGGCCAGGTTCGCTGCCCCCGCCCCCATCCCCACCCCAGCACTGTGCCCTGCTCCTGCGCTCCCCGCCAACAGCCCGCTAATCCCAGGACACTCAGTCGCTGCCAGCCTGTTGGTCTTGGTCCACCGACCAGTCACCTGTTGCCAGCCTCCATCGGGGATTCTGACTGATCACGAGCTTCACAGGCAGCTGAGCACGCTTTTTCTGGTCCAGAGGGCTGAGCGGTCGTCGGCCTGGCTGGGCCAGGGAATTCTGCTGCGGATGGAGTTCCACCAGCACCAGTACACCCACCAGCACACATTGGCCACATTCTCCGCAGGGCTGCCCCCAACGCCGCTTGCGCCGCCCGCCTAACCCCTGTCATTTGGCAAATACTTTCCCAAACTGGACAGGCCCCTACTTTCCACATTACTACTTCTTCCCGCCCTACCTTCCTGTCATCCCAGGGATGGCAGTCCTGCTCCTACAGGGACCTTCGGGTCCCTGCAGGGCGCATTCTAGCCCAAGAAGTCAAACTCGGTGGAGATGGCTGGTGGGCCCTGTACCATTCACTCTCTCCTGCGGAAAGCTGCTGGGATACCAGACCCCTACAACACGGCAGCCAGGACACCAGGGAAGTGGTGCGTGGTCCACGTGCTGATAGCTTGGCAGATCCACCACCACCAGCAGAAGGTCAAGCAATTGCAGCTGGACCTCCACAAGCTGGAGGTGGACGCAAAGCTGGACCTGTTCAGCAGGACCCCCTCCCGGGCGTGGTTGCTGGATTCCAGTGCCCAAAGGATCTCGCCCCACCCCTCTTCTCCGGCACAGGTGCCACCCATCCTGTCACCCACCCATTTGGACCCTCAGCCCATCACAGCAACTCCCTGCCGACCGGCCACCTGGCAAACCCTTTGGGAAGGTAGAGCACCTTTGAGGGCCTCGGGAACCTGGGAAGCAATGCTTTCAGAGGCCTGGGCAGCCACGCGCTGACCCTGGAGGGGAGCGTCTTCACCCACAAGGAGGCGGCCTCGCTGCACGGCCTGTCAGGCCCCCAAGAGCCCTGGAACCGGCTCCACCCAGCTCCACTCTACTTCCCCACCACCGCTGTGGCCCAAGCCCGAGGACTCGGAATACGTCTCTGCTCTGACTAACCACGACCTGAGTCGGCCAAGGGCAAGGAGGAGCAAGAGCGGGAAGTCCTGGAGAAGGTGCGCCTACCGCCCCCTCCGTGGGCCACCTAGTCAGCAGCCTTCTGCTTCGCGGCAAGCGCATCGAGCCTTCGGCCGCCGAGCCCGGCGTCAAGAAGAGCCGCTCTCCGGCCAAGGAGCCCTGGGACCGGCAGCCGCAGAACGGCGCCAAGGCGGCGCGGGAGGACAGCCTATACCTGCTGGGCCGCGGGGCCGCAAGCCCGCGCGTCAGCCGCTCCAGGGCATCGTGAAGGTCAAGGAGCAGCGCGGGGAGGACCCCGAACCCCCGCTGCAGGGGAGCTGCCCAGAGCGGCCCATCGGCACCGGGTTCCCGGCGGGCCGCGATAGCCCGGGCTATCAGCCGGGCTTCGCGTGGGAGCCCCCGCGCGTCGCCCCCAGCGGCCTAGAGCGTTTGCGACAGCCCGCCGCGCCCCACGCCGCTCCCTGCGAGCCCTATGATAGCGCCTACCTTGACCCTGAGCCGTTCGACCGCAGACCCGAGTGCCAGCGGGAGGGGCGTCGCGAGGAGCTGTAGCGCTCCCCGCACCCTCGACGCCCAGCCCTTCCCGCGCCTCGGGCAGGCCGCTGGCGCGCAGCCCCCAGGACTGCTGGCCAGGACCCCGCCCACTCCGCCAGGCTTGGCGCTCAGCGGGGGAAGCTAACCGCGGGTGAGCCCCCCCACGCCGCCCCCGCGCAGGACTCCGCCCCTGGGGCCTGAGGCTCGCGGAGGCTCCCTGGCTTGCAAGCCCTGGCAGGTGCAAGCCCTGTACAGACCCTCTGACAGATGCAGAGCTGTGAACTTTCGTAAAGAAAGTTTGTAGAACCAATTTCCGCGGGAAATTGGACAGACAGCTTTTCTGGAGGTGATATCTTGTTTTCGGAGCCGGAGAAGAGGTGGTTGGGGGTGAAAATCCAAGTTTGTACATTATTTGCCCAAAGGTGATATGCACTTTTAATAGATTTGTATTTTTTTAATTTTGTAGTCTTTAGATATTTTAAAGAAACAACCAAAAAAAAAAAAGCTTTTAAAGCCTTTTGGTCTTTAGTTGAATTTGCAGTTGAAGGCCTCAGATCCCTCTCAAAGAGCCCCAGGGTTTCTTTGTCTTATTTGTGGAGAAAAAAAGGATCACTTTGTCCAGAGCACTGTGAGGCTCCATACACCCCCACTGGGCGACCTCAGTACTTGGAACCAAAATTACAGATATATATAGAAATGATTAATAATCGTGTTCAAAGCTTTAGGTTTTGCCTTATTCTATAATACAGAAGTGTAAGAGTTTGTTTTGTGTTTTTTTTTTGTTTTTTT
>JAQZBX010058829.1:0-17663 GCA_029593785.1 Cabassous unicinctus
TCTCACTTTATAGCTGCTTTAACTCATCTTCATTGCCTGTCCCATGTACTTTAATCCCCCAAGAAACCCAGCTCTCTGGAGCACAATCCTTCTTCTTCAGCATTGGGGTGAGTTAGAGCTAGTGGGAGAACCTTTATCTCTCCTCCCATGTCTAATTTGGGGGTAATTTGCAGTCTCCCCAGTGCATCACCTTCATCCCTGGTTGCTGTGGACCAGGCCTACCAGGATTTGTAAGAAAACTGCCTGGGTTTAAGGAAATCCAGTTGAAGAGACTCCTGACTCTCTCAGACCTTGGGGGGAGTTTTGAGGAGTATTTGCTCATGTTTTCTTGGCAGGATGAGAAGGGGAGGAGGAGAGCAGGGTCATGATGAGGAACACAGAGGTTGCAGAAGATGCAGGAGGGGGAGCTGAGGCACCCGTCTGCCTCTGGCACCCCATCCTGCAGGTGCAGGCATTGCCCGCCTTGTGGTCCCGGTCCCTACCTAGGAAGAAGGAAAGCAACCTGCTTTGAACCTCTGGGTGCCTCATTCCATCACTAGCTCAGAGTCAGGCCCTTGGGGAGGTTTTTCCTGGGTTGCTGTCGGTCAGCAGACAGCTCAGCAAGGAGGATGGAGCTTGAGGGGCCCAAGAGCACCAGGAAAGTGAGGCCATCTGCTATTTTCCTCCAGCACTCATGACCTGGAGTAGTGGCCCTGCCCCTCCCTGGGCCCCAGGATCTGTAAAAGTAAAATGGGGAGACTGCTTCATCTCTGGAGAGTCCCAATTCCAGCTCTAACTGTCTCGGGATGCAGAGTGAGTTCAAAGGCTCCATCTCCACTTGCGGATTTCCCTGTTCCCAGAAGAAGGGTTCCTGAGTAAAGTCCTGGCGGGCTGTTTGCTGAGGGAGTTGGGTTCTTCCCTCAGCTGGTGTAAATACCATCACTTTCTGTTCCAGCCAGCCAGCCCGGGGTGCCTGTCAGTCCTGGACCGTTGAGTGGTCCATGGAGCTTCCCTGCCCACCCCCACCCCTGCCTGCCAGAGAGAACCTGGGAATTCACAGAACCAATGGCACCAATGCACGCCACTCTGCTCTCCTTGTGAGGCCTGTGGCGTGCTGTTGGCACTGGCCCCTGGAGGGAAGGGTCTGCTCTCAGAGTTCAGGTGCAAGACCAGAAATGCTGGTGCTATGAGCGTGTGAGAACTGAGCCCATTTTCGAAAACCCTGAATTCTGCAAAGCAGTAATATGAGGGAGTGTGTATCCACATCACCAATGGAGCATTCGCCTACAAAGGAGGCAGCTCAGTGTAGCCTTTTCATGTGCTGGCAAGCCTAGCCTCAAATCCCAGTTCTGCCAGCTGTGTGACTATAGGCAAGTTAGTTCATCTCTCTGAACCTCAGTCACCTCAAACATAAAATGAAGGAATCATACTATCCCATAGACTTTGGTTTGAGGATTTGATGAGGTTATGTTGGCCACATCCTCACGTGGTACCTAGCACATAATAAGTGCTCAGCAAGAACTATCTAGAAAGCATCTACTTACTTATCGGTGATTGTCAACTGGCGAGAGAGCTGTAAGTTCCCCAGATGCTCTACCCCTGCAGGGGATTGAGGAGGGGGCTGTATTTTTCTCCTTTTGAGAATGCTTAGTGAGTGTATCTGTTGGAGAGAGAAAGTAAGTTTCGGAATCACTGTTTTAAATCTACCAAATCCCCCAGGGCGTCGACGACATAATTACCCTCAAAAACCTCAGACCCCACACGGTCTCTTCACAAAGATGGTCACACCACTCCCGAGGAGCAGGTGCCTGAAGATCAAACGTCAGGGAGCCCAAACTGCGCTCCCCCCCACCTGGTCCTCAGTCCACGGGGCCCCGAAGAGTCCCCAGCTGGCTGCAGTGCTAGCGATTCCCTCCCTGTGCCCCGAACCCTCTGCCTTCCTTGACGTGCCCCCGTTCTGTGCCCTCCCTCTAGAAACCTGAGCAACAACAAGATCAAGGAGGTGCGAGAGGGTGCCTTTGACGGGGCGGCCAGCGTGCAGGAGCTGATGCTGACGGGGAACCAGCTGGAGACGGTGCACGGGCGCATGTTCCGCGGCCTCAGTGGCCTCAAGACCTTGTGAGCGCCAAGGTCCAGGGCATGGGAGGGCAGGGACATCAGAGATGGACTGTGAAGGTTGGCAGGCAGTGGCAGTGGACAGGACCCAGGGGTGTCCTGGCCTGCTGGATCCCTCCTTTACGGAGCAAGAGGGTCATCCAGGCTTTGATGGGAAAAAACTTAGCATGCCAAGCAGCCCCCAGCACACACACACATACCAAGTCACCTACTCTAATATACACTCACATTTAGATTCACACTAGAAACACGCTGGCAGAGGTACATAAACAATGGCACATTTACCCCCCCAAAAATGGACATATATACATGTGTACATAAAATGACACAGACACACGAAACATGCATATAATCATATACACAAGCAAGCATAGACATACAGACATACACACATACAAGCTGATTCCACAGCCACTTCTTGATTCTCCTCCCAGAAAAAAACCTAGACACACTAACAACTGTACAATATACATGTGTGTATATCTGCACGTATGACCCATGCTCCTACTAGAAATAAAGCACACACAAACAAGAATGTCCACACAGCCCAACTCGGGAGCCAGGCCCTGTAAGCACAGGACAAACCTGAGCAATGTGGCCAGGTCTGGACTTGGAGTTGGTAAAAGCATCCCACCTACACACATAAGCACACACCACTGTGGCACTGCTGTGGGAGGGGAAAGAAAACGCCTGTGCTCTCTCATCCCTGCCCCTCTTCCTCTAGGATGCTGAGGAGCAACCTGATCAGCTGTGTGAGCAATGACACATTTGCTGGCCTGAGCTCAGTGAGGCTGCTGTCCCTCTATGACAATCGAATCACCACTATCACCCCAGGAGCCTTCACCACGCTTGTCTCCCTGTCTACCATGTAAGTCCTCCTGGATCTACTGTCCACTCACTCTGGGCTCCTTCTCTATAAGCCTCTCCCTTCCCAGGTCCCTGCTATCTTTGATCAACATTTCTCAGGCTCCTTCTATATGTCAGACACTGTCTAGGCACTGAAGATACCATGAGACCTAGCTGGCCCTACCCTTCTTCAGTTCACAGCATAGAGAAGTGCCACAAAAGGGAGGTACACAGTGATATGAAACCCCAACATAGGCTTTGTTGAGGAACACTAGAGCTGTGTCCTGGAAGGTAAGTGGGAGCTAGCTTGTTGAAGAAAGTGGGAAGTGCGTTCCATTGACAGGGAAGAGCGCGTGCAAAGGCCTTATGGTAGTGTTGGAGCAGGGCAAACATGCAGGACTGAGCAAAACCTAGCGTAGCCATAGTGCAGAGTGAGGATGTGGAATAAGGTAGGGCTGGAGAGGAGGCTGGGGCCAGACAGTGCAGGACTGCCTGGGCCATTTTGCTCTTCATCCAAAGCATATCTAGAAGCCATTAAAAGTTGGAAGCAGGCCAGTGACACGATCAGATATTGAAAAGATGCCACAGGCTGCTTCAATGGGTAGCAGTGCCAGAGTTAGAATCCAGCTTTCTGGACATCTAAACTAGTGCTCCTGTCCATGTAATATATTGTGTCAATAAGAGAGGCAATGTAGAATAATGGTGAAGATTTTGGGTTCTAGAGGCAACTCCTGGGTTCAAATCCTCTTGTTAGCTGTGTGACTTTGGAAAAGTTACTTCATCTCTCTGTGCTTCAATTTTCCCTTCTGCACAACCTACCTCATAGGATTGTTATTTAGATGGAATCTGTTGGTATTTGTAAAACACACAGCAGGGTGCCTGGAATGTAGCAAGTCCTCAACACATGCTAGCGCTTACGGTTGTTCATATTGTTTCCAGGTGGCTCTGTTAACATTAGGTGCTGGTTCCTTCCTTTTTTCCCCTTCCCCAAAGACTCTTTGGAAGACAGAAGAGAAAAACTCTTGCTGCCTATTGTCATGTTCCCATGGTATATTAGCCAAAGGGGTGCTGATGCAAAGTACCAGAAATCCGTTGGATTTTATAAAGGGTATTTATTTGGGGTAGCAGCTTATAGTTACAAGGCCCTAAAGAGTTCAACTCAAGGTTACTTCCTCACCAAAGTCTGTGGCCATGTGTTGAAGCAAGATGGCGGGCGATATCTGCAAGGGTTCAGCCTCCCTCTTCTCCCTTAAAGCTCTGTGGGCCCAGCTTCTTCTGATCTCAGCTGCAGGCTGGCATAGAGCTCAGCTGCTCTGTTCTCTTCAGCTGCTCTGGTCTCTTCAGCTGCAAACTACCAGGGGAATGGCTCATTTCTCTTCCCGGGGCCACAGGATCAAAGCTCTCTCCTCTTCCGTGTCTATGAAGCTCTCTTCCTCTGTGTATTTCTTCTTTCTGTGTGAGTGTCCATTTTTATAGCCCACCAACAGGTCAGGGACTCCACCCTGCATGCCCTAATGGTGTGGTCAAATCAAAGCCCTAATCTTGATTTAAATGAGTAAATGTAAAGCCTTTGAATTTAAATCAACAAAGGGTATCATGCCCAAAGGAACAGACCAGTTTACAAACATAATCAATATCTCTTTTTGGAATTCATAAATAATATCAAACTGCCACACATGGACTCATCTCACTTGGAGCAAAAGCTGAAGCAATGGAATGGCCTAAAGGTCCTACA
This sequence comes from Cabassous unicinctus, assembly GCA_029593785.1. Classification (NCBI taxonomy): domain Eukaryota; kingdom Metazoa; phylum Chordata; class Mammalia; order Cingulata; family Chlamyphoridae; genus Cabassous; species Cabassous unicinctus. The sequence goes on from JAQZBX010058829.1 coordinate 4,676, forward strand.
CCATCTAGTCCTCATGGCCTCTGTCCCCCCACTCCCTCCATTCCAGCCCCACCAGCCTCCCCCTTACAGTTTTGCACTAGTTGTTCCCACCCCCTAGAATGCCCATTCCCCCAGCCTTCCTCCCCTCCCTTCATTCTTTGCTCAAATGCCACCTTCTCAGTGAGACGGACCTCACTCCCATTCTACACTCCCTGCCTCCCAACCAGCCCCTAACCCTTCTCTCCTTATTTTTCCCATAGCACTGACCATTTCCTAATATACTATATAATTTAATTATTTATTACTAATTGTATACTGGCTACCTCCCTTCAGCTAGACTGTAAGTTCCAAAAGGAAGGGGAATATGTCTGTTTTGTTCACTGCTATATCCTCGATGTCTAAATCAATGCCTGGCCAGAAGTAGACTCCCAGTGTGTAATTGTTGAACAAATGAGTGAATTGAATGAATGCATGACCCCAAGAGGAGGGGAAGACAGGTTAGGAACTAGCACCCGTGGGCTGGTTTATTTTAGCCCTCCTGTGTGCCTCCAGACTGGGAATCCAAAGACTAGTAAGATGCCGAGAAGGGCAGAGTCACCAAGCAGGAAGGGAACCGGCTTTGACACATGAAAGTGACTTGCTCAAGTTGGCACAGCTACTGAGTGTCAGAGCCAGATTCAAACCCAGGAATATCTGGCTTCCCAGCTCTAAATTGCTATTTCAGACCACAGCCTTTCAAGGGCTTTCTGGCCCTCTTGTTTAATCTCTCTTTGCTTTGGTTTCCTCATTTGTGAAATGAGACTAATGTTACCTCCCTTGTAAAGCTGTTATGACACGTATGAATGAGATAATGGATTTATAAAGTGGTCAGAATGGCTTCGGTTCTATAGTAAACACTCAGAAACTGATAACTGCTACCATCCATCCATCTCTCCAATGCATTCATTTCATTCATCATATACTTATGAAGTACCTACAGTGATGTCACACTCGTACCTGAAAATACAGAGACAGACCTGGTTCCTGCCCTTGTAGACCTTAAAAGTCCAGAGGGAGAGAGAGACATTAAACAAACACACACAGAAAAAAAACAATAATTACAAACTCAGATGAATACTATGGAGGAAATGAAGGGGCATGGGGGAAAAGGACGGGACAGGGCTGAAGTTTCCTACTTTAGATGAGACCAAGGGAAGGCTTCTTGGAGGAGGTGTCATTTGAGCCAAAGACTAAAGGATGAGGAGGAGCCAACCAGGCAAACTGTAGGGAGACACATTTCAGGCAGCAAGAAGCAGCATGTATAAAGGCTCTAAATGGAAGAGAATATCTGCTGAGGAACTGAAGGCAGTTAACAGAGCAGGAGCCCAAGGGAGGGTATGCAAGGCCATGCTCATGTCTATCAGCAGGAGTCTAGAATGAGATACTTGGAAAGTCTCATCTGGATTTTACAAGATAGCTTGTATTCCCTTCCCCAGGCCTCCTCCTCCTTCCCAGAACCCAAAGCAGACCCCATCTGGAGAGCTGGGGCCTAAGAGTGCAGAACCAGATCCCAAGGCCAGCTCCCCCCAGCAGAAGGGTAGAGGCTAACCATTCAGGGAGGGCCTTTCTCTCATTCCAGAAATCTCCTATCTAACCCCTTCAACTGCAACTGCCACCTGGCATGGCTTGGCAAGTGGCTGAGGAAGAGGCGGATCGTCAGCGGGAACCCCAGATGCCAGAAGCCATTCTTCCTCAAGGAGATTCCCATCCAGGATGTGGCCATCCAGGACTTTACTTGTGATGGTGAGAAGGCCGGGGGTGAGGAACCTGGGAAAGGAGAAGAGAGGTATAGCTGGTGGCTGCAGGTCAGGACCCCTGAGATCTGATTCGACTGCCCTCGGGCACACAGCCAGAGCTCTGAAGGGCTCTGCATGTCTGCTGCTAGCCCACATGACTCCTTCATGCATATTGAGATAAGGTGTCCCTCTCTGAAGACATTTTATCTATCAACCAGAAATTTGTCATAATATTCTGATTTTGTTAAAACAAAATACTTAACTGCCATCTGTGAGAACACTGTTGTACTAAATATACTAATATATCATGCCCACAGATAGATTGGTGCCCCTTAGTTGTGGTACCCTTGTGCAGTAGGCAACCTACACAGCTGTACATGGGAGCCCTGGACCCCAGCCTTCCTTCCTGCAGCATGATGAGGCTCAGAGCATATGCTCATGAGAAACAGACTTTAAGATGAGCACCTGGAAAGCTCTTGTCACTGATTAGGGGTCATGAGCATCTGGATATCCAGAGTTTTGAGTTTCAGGCTCCCAGAGGACATCTTTACATAAATTTAAGCCAGCAGTAGTTCTTTAGTCGACTGTGGGTTATCTAAGGATGGATTAGCTGGTTTGCAGATTAACTGAGATTAAGTTTTATTGGGGCTAGGTACTCACTCACCACCCCAAAGGGACAGTGTAATTGGGGGAGAGGAGAAAGGGAAGAGACAGACTCTGCTGACCACCCCTTCAATCTGTTCCACTTACTCCTGATCAGGTTGACAACAGCCTCTTTCCTCTCTATTACTCTGGATAATCAAGTCTTGGTTACCCACCTTTATAGTCTTCATTGTATGCCAAATGTAGTAGAAAACAGGCAACTCTTCTCCCCACCCCAGGTATGTATCTTTCCCCTCCATCCATGGATGATCCCAGGAGGTACCCTGTTCCTGGTTCTGCCTCAAAGCCAGGAGGAGAGGAGGGTTTTCATTTGCTAAGGTAGCCAGGGTCAACCCAGCCTTGCTCACCTGCTTCCCGAGTGGAGTTCATCTCCCACCACCTTCACCTTCTCTCTGGGTTCTCCCCACAGGCAATGATGAGAGCAGCTGCCAGCTGGGCCCACGCTGCCCGGAGCAGTGCACCTGCGTGGAGACAGTGGTGCGATGCAGCAACAAGGGGCTCCGCGCCCTCCCCAAGGGCATTCCCAAGGACGTGACTGAGCTGTAAGTGCCCCTAGCCTGCACCAGGCATCCTGTCACCCCCGCTACCACCACACCATCCTTCACTCTTTACTCACCGTATCTCAAGCAGTACTGCTGGGAGATGTGCCACTTGAGTAGAAGCCAGCCAGGCAGCCATGGAGCCTGACCCAAGGTGACTTTGACATTGGGAATAGGAAGCTCTTCTCTCCCAGTGCCTCTGCCCGCAGTTGAGGCATAGCTGACCCTGCTCTCCCTAAAGATACTTCAGAGTACAAGTAGGAAGGTTATTGTCTCATTTTCTATATCACCCCCAAGTCCCTGGGTCTGTACTCAGCTTGTCTTCTTATACCTCCCCCCACTGGCAGTGTCTCGCTCTGGTACTGGCAACCATTCAGGATCATTGTAAAAACATTCATTGGGCACCATGGCTAACAAAGCATTTTCATGAATATGATTCCATTCCATCTTCAAAACAACTGTATCAATCGTGTGGCCCAGTTGTGCAGATGAGGTCTTAGTTCTGAGTCCTGTTAATGCTCAGATCAGGAACCTTCTTATTCCACAGCCCAAACCATTGCTCCTGCCCCAGAAGCTCCAAGTTAAATGAAAGAGGTGCTGTTCCCATCCTGCAAGGCTTTTAAGAGTACAGAGAAAAACTTTCAGCCCCTAGAAAGCTCACAGAGATGGCTGAGGCACAGTCCCACAGGCAAGGGGGCCTCCTGGAATGTATCAGAAGTGGTTCAGCCCAGGCCAGATGAGCATTGCACCCTCAACAACCAACACAAAGCCTATCCACACTTGCATTTATTAATTCATTTGCTTATCCATTTGTTCATTCATTCATTCAGCACAGACTCGAATGTCAGTCACCGTGCTAACACTGGGGAGACAATGGTGAACAAAACAAGCGTTAGCCCTACACTGATGGAGTTCACAGCTTACTGGGGCGGGCAGGCATATGCTCAGTCATCTCCAAAGCACATGAGAAATGACAACTGTCAAAAGTGCCACAACAAAGAGGTACAAAGTTGTTGTGACATCCTAGGGTAGAGGGGTTTGACTTAGATGTAAAGCTCAGAGAAAGCTTCTCTGGGCAAGTGATGCTGGAGCTGAAATCTGAAGGGTGAGTAGGAGATAATGAGAAGGGAGGAAGGAATAGTCCAGACTGACATTGTGGCTGTGCAAAGGCCCTGCACTGGGAGTGAGCAGAGCTACTGTGAGCGACTGGCAGAGCCCAGAGTATGTCAGCCAAAAGACACACTCCCACACCACCACCCAGACACCCTACCTACCAACACCCCCACCTCTTCACACACACACACACACACACACTCATGCCTGCCCTTTCTCACACTTTCTCCCTAGTCCCATAACACACCTCCTTATCCATGCCAGCTTGGTATGAGCACTCAAATACAAGCAAGAGAATGAGACCCACACCCTCCTAGAGGGTATTTCTTAGACCCACCCTGCCAGTGCCGCTCGTGGTGGTCCCTGAGCGTGGCAGTTCCCTATAACAGCACATGGATTCTCAGGTGTTTTGTGGCTCCTGGCCCTTCCTGGTGCTCGGGGAGGCTGTAACCAGGGCTACCACCCTGACAGTCACCAAAAGGTCTGTGTCCGCCCTGGGTTTGGGCTGGGGCCACGCCCTTGGTGATCCATGTGAGTAAATGCCATGTCATGAGCCATGTCCCCTTTCCCTGGGCCAGGCTGTGCCTTCATGGGGTGGAGGCTGCAGACAATGGCCCAGGTACACGCCTTCTTCCAGAGCTGAGTGCCAAGTGATACGTGTTGAAGAGAAGAACATGCCATGAAAAGGCGGCCATGGATGCTTTTCCCCAAAGCTCCTGAAACAAAGATTGAAATAACAAAGATAATTGGATGTAATTATAAAGGGAACCTCAGAGCTTTGGGAAGGTGGGAGGGGACCTGATTTCCTGCTTTGGAAATGGCCGTGCTTCCTTTGACCAGCATGGATCCCAAAGCTCGCCGAGGAAAGCAGCCTTCACTTCTGTCCCCACACCGTCTCCTCCGTGTCCTTCAGGCTGGAGGGCGGGGGTGGGGGGTGGGGGGTGCCTGGGGAAGGGTAAGCAGGAAAATGGGTGTTGTAGAAAGTGAAAACTGGCAGGCCCAGGAGACTGGCTTGAAGGCCTGTGGTTCACAGATATCGGCTGAGTCCGCATCCAAGATTTCCAACAACGGCTTTCTTGGTCCCTTGGGCATCATTAGTTATCTCCAGCAGAGCTGCCAACTCACAAAACAAAATTAAGTTTAATTCACTGAAAAGAAGAAAACCCCAAAGTCACAGCATTTCTCCAAAGGACAGGGGATGGGAGCCTGTTGCACATGCGAGGGCGAAGCGATTTTTCCTTTAAGGCGCCCTCTGCAAACCCCCAACGTCCCTGACTGTGTGCCTCTTCTCTCTTCTGTCTTCTTGGGTGAGTCACGCCAAATCGAGCCCTTACTTCATCGGCCTTTGCTCATTCTGTCCTTACATGCTCTCGCTGAAGTAACATTTGCTGTCTCTTAGGGACAAGGAACTATCAGAGAAGTAAAAATCACTTGCCCAAATCTGGTCATTGGGAAGCTGCCCAGTCAGGATTAGAAAACAGGTTTGTCTGGTCCAAAAGCCTATTCTCTCATCCAACACACCAGCAGTTCTCAAATGTTTGAGTCTCAGGACCCTGTTACAATTTTAAAGATCACTGAGGACCCCCCAAGAACTTCTATTTATGTGGGTTGTATCTGTCAATATTTATCTTATTAGAAACTAAAACTGAGAAATTTTTAAAATATATGTTGATGAATCCATTTTAAATTATCATGTTAACATAAATAGCATAATTTTTAATAAGCTACAAAACAAAAGAAAAGAAATTCAATTGAGAAAAGTAGAATTGTTTCACATTTTTGCAAATCTCTTTAATGTCTGGCTGAATAGAAGATAGCTAGTTTTGCATATCTGCTTCAGCATTCAATCTGTTGTGATACGTTGTTCTGGTTAAAATATAGGAAGAAAATCTTACTTCACATAGATATGCAGTTGGTAAAAGGAGGAGTATTTTAATAGCTTTTTCTATAATTATGGATTTAATTCTTGGATCCTAAACCAAACCACACAAGTGGTAGCTTCTTAAAGGTTAGTTGCAGGGTAGAACTTGAAAGCCTATCAGTTTATTTTTCGTCATCTGTTATATTAAAATCCATAGATCTGTCTTGCACTCACAGTAGGTCTTTTACCCATGCTTGATCTTGTAACATCACACATTGGTCATCTGGAAAATATCAGTTCACTGAATTATGCAGATCTTCTAAAATATGGTGTATTGCATTATACAATATTAAAAACATCACATCTGTTAATATCACCACCGATGTTATCAGAAAAGTCCTTAAGTATGGGGAAGCTGTCACACACAATGGCGGTGACAAGTTTTCCAAAATTTTAATTTTTGCTTGAAAGCTCAAATTTTATGACTGACAACGAACACTGTCAGTTGTTTCCCTCAAAGTGACAGGATCACTGTGTTCCTTTTCAAGAAAATGTCTACCAAATATCCAGGTCTGAATAATCAGTTTGTCAGTCGTTATTTTAGGTAAAAATGGTATTTCATGAACAAAAACAGCTTGTTCAGATGCAACTCAATTACACAGGATTCTATTATCAAGACAGCCATCCTACTTTTATATGCAGCACAAGGGCTTTATATCTCTTTCCCACTTAGTTACACGGGATATTGAAAAGATGTATACTCAAAGGTCAAGACTTAATGTAATTAATAATTTTGACTGCCTCATCAAAGGCATTCTGCAGTGAAACTGGCTTTTTGTTTTTTACCTACAAGTCATGGAGCTGAAGAATTAGAGTGACCTCTTGTGCAGTTGGCTGCCACTGCCTTGATTCATGCTAAGGCCATTGCTTTCGTGCCATTGGTACAAATGTCAGCAGAGTGAAAAAGGCAAATAATGTTTTAATCTTATTGAAAAAGTAGTTTTTACCTCACAGACTACTGAAAGGGTCTTGGGGACACCTGGGGGCCCATGGACTACACTTTGAAAACCTCTCAAATTTGCATCACATACTTGCAGGCAAAGAACACACAGAGACACCCACCATAAATCAGCATTAAGTTCCTGATTTAAAAGGCAACCCACAAAATCTTACTAAAAGCAGGGCAGGAGCACATGCAGGCCATCTCAGCCCCCAGGTCATTGACACTAATCCTCTCTGTAAAGGTAAGGCCTCATCAGCTCCAGAAAGTTCAATTATTGCTGTGCCATTAGCCTTTGGTACACAGGCTTGCCTCATCATTCTAGAACTAAAATCTTAAAAATCTGTGTGCTTCCATTTAAGGGAATGTTTGCTAACATCAAACCCTCCTATCTCTGGAAACAAACTCAGCAAGCCTACCTCCTCATGAAGGCAGCTAGAAAGAAGAGTCAGTATCTAGTAGTGAGCAGTGTGTCCCCATGGTCTATCCCTGATTGATACTCTTTATCTAGGAAGTTTTGACACTGATTTTAGTTTAAGGACCATGCTCATAGATCTGGTTTCCTACAGTGGATATCCCAGAGAGAGAAGGGAAGGATGATATGTCTCCCTCTAGGCACAGCTCTTAGAAGAAGGGATTTGCATTAGGATTTGGTTGCCTGAGGACATCGTGGGAAGCAGGCTAGCAGCTTGTGTGTACACATATGTGTGCACACACAGAGCACTAATAGGAGACATAGAGGGATGGGGCTTGTCCTGGAGGTACAGGGCTGAGACACAACACTTTCAAAGTGAGTGCTGACAAGAATGGATGGATTGAAGAAGACTGGCACTGAAGGTTGGAGGATGAGATGAAGGAGTACAGAAAACAGCTTAATGGAGCTTTCTCCTCATTTACAATTTAATCAGGGTAATGGACAAATATGCAGGAGAGGGGGTCAAGCAATGCTGTAAATGACAAGCATAAGTAGTGCTACAGATGGTATATACTCTGGAATAGGGAGGAATTAAGGAAATCCTGCCCAGCCTTGCCTTTAAGAAAGCAAGGAAGGATATCCTAGTGTGCCAGGTGCTGGACTGATTTTTTTTTTTCATATATTAGCTCATTTAATCCTCCCAACAACCCTAACAAGTTAGGTATGATTATTCCCATTTTGCAGATGCAGTAACTGAAGCTCAGGGAGGTTGAATAATATTTTAAGACTGCACACCAGTAAACAGCAGGGCTCAGACCCAGGTCTCTCTGACCCCAAGGTCTGTCCTAAACTACTTCCTTCCTTTGGCAGGGTCCTGGCTTGTTCAGGGTTTGCAGTCAACAGCCATGGGTCTCCTTGGAACCTGCCACCAACATTTAAGCAGAGAGGAGGCAAACCCAGACCCCCTGCCACAATGCTATAGGTATCCATCAGTGGTTCTGGCTGGGTCTGTCCTGACAGCTGAGACTTCTTTAGCAATGCCAGCTGCTGCACAAAAAGATGCCTCTGTCATCTGTGCCACCCGTGCCGGATTGGCTCCCTGGAGCACTTTATAGGGCACCTGCCAAGCATAGACTACATCTTTGCCTTTCTCTGGTTCCGGGACAGGGACAGAAATGTGCCTCCACCCAACTGAAGGAGGTTGGCCATGCCATTGGGGAGTGAGCTGGCTCTGGGCATAGCAGTACTTATGAGTCCTGCCCCTGGGAAGCCCTCGGCAGATGGCAGCAGTAGAGGACACTTAAAGGCGCTATCGGGCATTCACAGCTGCCTGTGGAAGGAACCACGGGAGGCCTGAGCAGAGAGCAAGAGCTGAGACAGCCCCCTTCATTCACCTACGTGTCTATTGAGTGCCTACTTTGTGCTAGACACTGTTCTAAGAGCTGTGAGTACAGCAGATAAGGTCACTGATTTGGAGAAACTTAGAATCAAGAAGGACAATGAAAAAGCTAACCAGTAAATTAGGAATTTCAGATAAGGAGTAAAACTGGTTTTCTCAGAAAAACAAAGGAGAGAAAGGAGTAGAAAGAACATGTGATGGCCCCAAGGTGGAAAGATCTTAAAATCAAGAAACTGAGAAGGTCATGAGATGGAGCAAATAGAATATAAAAGAGGATGGTGTGTGCAGAAAGCTTGAGAAGGGACATGTAAGGCCTTGTAGGTCGTGGTAAGGACTGATTTGTTATCCCAAGAGAAATGTGGAGCCAAGAAAAAATTTTAAGCAGGAGAGTGACATGATCAGATTCTTATTTTAAATACTTTAGTCTGGAGGGAGAATCTAGAATGAACAAGGGGATTGTTAATGATCTTTCAATAATTATATGTATTATTGGATGGACACGTGTGTGTGTGTGTGTGTGTGTGTGTGTGTGTGTGTGTGTATAAATGTAGATTAATGAACACTAGTGTGCCAGGCACTGCTCTAAGAGCTTTCCATAGAGTCTCATTTAATCCTCATAATAACATTTCAAGGTGGTTATCATTGTAAGCCCCATTTTACAGAGGAGAAGACTCAAATTCAGAGAGGTTAAGTGGCTTGCCTAAGGTCACACAGCTATTTGATGGTGGAGGCAGGATGTGAACCTGTTGCCTCCTGATTCTGGAGATGCTCCTGACTGCCTCCGGCCTCTAGTGGAAACCCTGGCCTGAAGTGGGGGCTCCTGGAAGGTGACTGTCCTGTCTCCCTGTCACCATTCAGCAGGTCTGAGTCTTCTTTGTGGGTCACCGGTCAGCACCACAAAGCTTGAAACAGGAATGGTGAGCATCCGTTCACAGACACCTGTGTGAATTTTCATGCGAGGCAGATGTGACGTGTGTACTTGCTCTGGGGCTGAAATAGAGCATTTAAATGCAGGTCAATACAGAAGTTGACCCACTAGAAATGCTCTGGCAGTTCTAAGGCTGGCAGGGCCAGAGTGCAGGCTTGTGAAAGCATCCTTCTGGGGGCCGGGGCTGCAGGCTACAGGCAGCGTTGGAGTCCGGGGTTTTCATGAAGGGCTTCCCATAAAGAGAGCTTTCTCATACAACTGCATCTGCATTTCTGAAGAGAAACCTTTTGATTCCCCGTCTTCTGAGCTGCCAGGACGCCAGGTCGCGGGGGACATCCTGTGCTGAAAGCAGTTCCCTCGCAGTTCCCGCTCTGCTCCTCGGTGCCAAGTGCAGTCCCTCCTGGGGAGTTCAGGGGTCTTTCATCGCACAGATGCTGTTTCCTGAGCATCTCCTGTTGCCAGAGAGTGTTTAGGGGAGAAAAACAGTCATGGTCCTGCCAACACTCATCACAGAATCACACTAAGGAATGTTACCACAGGGCTAAACGCTGTGAAGAAAAACCACCAAAAGCTTTCGGAAGCTGCAGTGTCCCCACCAGTGGGTGTGGGAGACGACATAAGGGGAGATGATGCTTCAGCTGAGCTCTGAGCACCTGTAGAATTAACCAGGCAAAGAGGGAGAGGAGCGGCCAGTGTACACAAAGACCTGGCCCCGACAGAAGGTGGGGCATTCAAGGAAAGGGAAGGCCAGTGGAGTTGGAACCAGAGGTCGAGGGAGAATTTGATGTGGGATGAAACCAGAGAGGGAGGCAGAGACAGAATACAGGAGGCTTTGTAGGCTTTGGGCAGGAACTGGGTGACTCTCCTCTAATGAGCATTGAAAGCCACAGAGGGGTTTTAAGCAGAGAGGGAGGCTGATCTGATGGGCATAGCGTTGATCAGAGCGAGGCTGGACCCCAGGGGAATAGGCACTGGGGGTCCCAGAGTCTCCAGAAGCAGCTGTGTTGCATTGCTCATTCTCTAGGACCCTGAACTTCCCTGTCTCAGGTGGGGAGGCATGTCGGCATGCCTGGATTCCAGTGGTCATTTATGCATTTATTCAGCTGTTTGGCAAATACATGCATTTATGGAGCACTTACTTGTGCCAGGCACAGGGCCTTTCTTGAGAGCACCATGAGTTTTTGTTTTTTTAATCCAGGGTCCCAGGTACAGCCCTTTTCAGCATTCATTCACTCATTCCACAAGTTTCTGAGCCCTGACTATGTACAGGGACTATACAACGCACCGGGGATACAGCAGTGAACACAACTGGCAAAAGTGCCTGCCCTCATGGAGCTTACGTTCTAATCAGAGGGAGAGAGAAAATAAATTATGTAACAGAATATATCCTATGAGGACTGAGAAAGCTGAAAGTGAAATTTAAGGAGCTCAAAGTGGAGAAGTGAAATAGCTCCAGAGGCCGACAGATCTGAGTTTAAACCCTCGCCCCTGGGCTTACTCCTAACCGCTCTGAGCCCCGGTGTTCTCATCCACAAAATGGACAAAACAAACAGCAAAATACCCCCGGCTTCAGAGGCTTAAATGACCTAAGAGACCAGAGCCTCTCTATCCCAGAGCCCTGGGACATCCGTCACAGATTGTGCTTGTGAGTCTTGCTTTTGTAGTTTTGTTATTGTCCTTCTCAGGGTGTTGTCAAGCCCCACAGCAAGCCCAAATCACAGTCCTCTTCAGATGTGCTGGTCACAGGGCCTCCCCATACATGTGCCAGCAATGAGACTTGGGGTTTTGACATTTTATTCTGGTTTTCATCTTAGATGTCTCAAGTTTGCTGGGTAATCAGAGCAAACAAATGAGAGCGAGAGAGTGAGTGATGCCTCATAGTGTGAGCAATCGCCTTCTGTCTGAGGGCAGATTCCTTCACAGCAGGTCTCTCGGGGTTAGTTCATCTCCTGAGGAGAGACTAATTCAGCCAGCTCCTGCCTCCAAGCTTCCTCCTGTGCCTCACTGTCCAGCAAAACACCCCTCCTTCAGCCTTCACAGAGACCCAGAATCCCACCACCCCCACAGAGCCTCCCCTGCCCAACCGATAATGCTGGGACCACCCCCACTCCAACCCCCTTACCCTACACCTGCTCCCCCCTGCCACCGGCTGAGACTCTGTTGAGGAACTGAGGCACACAGAATGTGAATGCCTGCCTTCAGCCTTTCATCCAAGGGGAGGGCAGAAGGCTGAATACGGGTAAGAGACATTCCAGAAGCTTCTACTGCACCAGCCTCCTGCCCTCATGGCACCTCATTGCACTTTAAATAAAATGACCTTCCAAGCCGCACGCAATGTGCCCCTTCTCCCACGACCCTCCCCTCACCCTCTGGACCTCAGCCATACTAGCTCTCCGCCCCTGCCTCCACACTCCCACAGGCTGCGCTCCAGCCCTGGGCTCCCCCCTCCCCAGCTCTTTCTAAGGCATCGCCCTTTCTGCCTGTCAGGCCTCCCCTTAAATATCTTGTCCTCCATCACATCTTTCTGCATTCGGCCCCTTGGCATTCTCCACCACAGCACCTTGTTCCTTTCCTTCAAAGCACAGACTGCAATTTGTAATTTATATCTCTTCATGCGTAGGTTGTCTTGCCCTCTCTCTCTCCCACAGTAGATTTCTTAATCATCAGGAAGCAGGGATCATGTCTGTCTTATTCACCAGAATATATAGCCCCTGGCACATTGTAGTCACTCAATAAATAAATATTTATACCTGAATAAATGAATGCATGGGTGAATGCGGCTCCCGTAGCTCGTCTGCCTGAGGGCAGGATCCAAGTGTGTGCAAGGCTGAATATCAGACTAGTTGATTAAGCTCCCTGAAGGCAGAAATGGGGTCTGGTTGGTTTTTTGTATCTCCCCCAACATGTAGCATAGTTCTTGGCACATAATGAGTACCCAATATAAGCATATTACTCCAATATTCTGTGCCATGAGGGACCCTAGGGACCTGCTGAGGGAAGAGATTCGCTTGGCCCTGATTTAAGGTAATGCACATTCCAATTTGTCCTGAAAGTGACAAACTTATCCACATTCTGTTTCAGCCCATTTCTTTTCTGTTCAGTCATTTTGTGGGAGTTTTACTGGATGCCAGGCAGTGTGCTAGCACCTTGCTACTCAAAATGTGGTCTGTGGATCAGCAGTTCCCACCATCACCTGGGAGCTTGTTAGAAATACAGACTATACAGGGAAGCGGGTGTGGCTCAGTGGATAGAGCCCCCGTTTACCATGTGGGAGGCCCCGGGTTCGCTTCCCGGCGCCTCCTTGTGAGGGCAGGCC
>JAQZBX010058830.1:0-17658 GCA_029593785.1 Cabassous unicinctus
CTGAGATGGTTGGCTGGCGAGGCATACGGCAGCTAAGGATGTACACCACCAGCCACATTGAGGTGGCCTGGGAAGCCCTCTTGGGAGGAAGTAGAGGAATTGGAATTGAAGAAAAAGATCTGGAAGATTACAAGGCAGAGAGGAGGGTGGTCAAATAGAAGACCCCTTGAACAGAAGCCCAGGCAAGGAAGTAGAAAAAGTGTTTGAGCAACAGTGAGCAGACATAAGGCGTCAGAACTCAGGGCTCACAGGTGAGGACAGTAAGAACCTGAGCATAAGGCATAGAGAGGAGAGGAATTTGAATCCCAAGCAGAGTAAGATAAAGTTTAGTCTATAAGGTGTGGGGAGCCATTCAAAGGTTTCTGTGAGGAGTTGGGGAGCAACGTGCTCAGTTCCCTGTTCAAGCGATGCGATCTCACCGGTGGCTGGGGGAGTGGAAAGACTGGGCAGGGAGACTCTTAGAATAATCTAGCAAGAGGTAACACAACGCAGAGTTAGACACAGAAAGGTATGGGGGATATATGTCAGAGAAAGAAACTCCTCTTTCAAGGTCTAAGTAAGTCATTTCTTCACAAAAGAACCATTTTTGTCAGTTTAAGCCAATACCATAACATGTCAAGGCCTTTTTTGTTTTTCTAAGGCATAAACAATACAAACAAATTTTCTTTCTCTTAGGTAGAGACTTCTCCCATCCTGGATACACACATCTTCCCAAAGTTAGGAAGCATCACTTGCTTTGAACAAACCCCACACTGTACAAATGAATACAGATATTTCACATGAAAGTCCTCGACTACACAATTCAAGTACGAGACTAGAAACCCCATTCTCTAAAGTTCAAAAATTGAGTTTGAACATAAGCTCCTAGGTTTCTGAAGGCTGAAAGCGGCAGGTATAAAATCTCAAAGTTCACATTTCTGATGAATTCAAAAAGCTAATGAGTGTCGAATCCCTTACCTCTGTCTCCTCGGGTCAGCTTTATGTGTTCCTAGCATGCAGAAAGTGCTTGGGGAGCTCCCAACCTTGTCAAAACTGAGCTCATGGCAGGCACAATAATGCAACATAATTATAATTCAGACTTGCCAGTGCGCAAAATTTATTTAAAGATTTTTATCAAAGGATATCACAGCACATTGAGTGTCTTTGGCGCACTTCCCAACCTTAGGTATTTTACAATTCTTTCAATGGATTGCTCTCACAGTGACCTAGTGAAAAAGGATCCATAACCTTTCTCCCATTTTACCAATAAGAACAAGTCTAAGAATAACACAGGTTAGCAGCACTGGAACAGTTTTGGGGCAATGGTGATCTTTTTCAACAAACACAAAATTTATACAGTATATATATGTATGTATGTATGTATGCCTATAAGCATGGATGTGTATAAAATGTTATGGTCTATTACAGTGTCAACTAACAGGTGTATTTTTGTGAAATGAAATTCAAGTCATAAATTGTTTGTCCACTTTGTTCTGAAAGAGCATTAAATTGGAAGATGTTAGTTCTGTTACTGGCCAGCCATGTGATCCTAGGAAAATCAAACTCTCTAAGCTTCAAGTTTGTCATAGGTTGCCTAAAGAAACTTTTGAACTAGATTAGTATTTTTTTCAATATGCCTTGAGCAGAGTCCTTGGATTTCAGAAAGTGTCCTCAGGAACAGTCTGGAAAGAAAGAGCAGTTCCTCTTCTACCACCTTATTCATTGGGGTTTGGCCTAAGAATGTAAGAATTCATTTCATTAAAGGAAGCTTAAAGAAGAAACCATGGCTAGAGGGTCTTCAGGCGTTTGGGTCCTTACGTTCTGTAATAATTCTATCAGCCTGCAGAAGCATCTTTACTTGTTAGTTGGTCTTTGTATAATATCCAAATATTCTTAACAAAAGTACAGGAGTACTTACTATAATGTTACTGAGTGCTCTCAGTCTCGGCACTATTGACATTTTGGACCAAACACTTCTTTGTTGTGTATTATAGGACATTTAGCAGCATCCCTGGCCTTCACCCACTATATGCCAGCGACACATCTCCCCCTGCAATTGTGACAAACTAAAATGTCTTCAGACATTGCCAAGGTCCCGTGGGGGCAGCAAAATTGCCCGCGCAGGTGAAAACCAATGTGTTAAAGTATCTCAAATCTCCTCACTTCCCATCAAGAGAAGCCGGAAAGAATTGTGCTTCCCCCACAACTAAGAGAAAAAGAAACAGTAACCAGAGTGGAGAGTGTCTATGGGCTGGTTCCTTGTTTGCTTTGTTTTTTGCTTTGATCAGGAGAGGTTAACAGACAGGGAAACAATGCCATCCTGCTTGCTGAAATGGAGCGCTGACGGGGATTGTGCTGGCCGGCAACCTGTGCGGGCTCGCAGCTCGGCTTTCAGACAGCCCCGAGCCGGGGCTTAATCCTCCGCTGCGGCTGTCCTGAAACTCTTCACAATTGTACAGTTTGAATCTGTGTTTTGTGTTTTGTAAGTGAAGCCTGTTGGAACAAAGGAGCATGTGCCGGGCTCCGCTCGCTCCCCAAGCCCCTGGGATGAGTTCTCAGCATCCCCCTGCAGCTACAATCCAGCAGCCTCGGAGCAGGAGCCAGGAGGCCCCGGGGCCCATAGGTCTCGGTCCCCGCGGACCCTCAGGGCCTGGCCAGGCAGCGGCCATCCCCACCCGGCTGGCGCAGCCTCCTACAGAGCAGCCGAGGGCCTCTCCCCCACCCCCAATCCAGGTACCAAGTGTGTTCCCCCAAGAAACTGCACTCCCTTGGGATGGCGGTGGTTTAGTTCTGCAGCCACCCACAGGGGAGACTGACCTCCCTGCCCCCAAGGGGAACTTTAGCATTGTCATTTTGCACTGGGTTCTGCAAATTATGAAGCGGTCCCTGCTGCTGTCACCTGAAAACTGGAGTGTTCAAGTAAGGCCCTTACTTGAAACGGCCCTGCAACCTCTTGGAAAGTTAAAATGATGGAGGTCAAGGCTGCGCACTGGATGCTGCCCCAGTGGATGCTGCACTCACTCACTCTCTCCTGCGCTACCATATATAGGAGCAGGTGGGCAGAGGGGCCCAGAAGGGTCAGCCCTGTGGCGGGGGAGGGGCACAGGGTGTCCAAGCAGCCTGGCCTGGGAGGAGTGAGCCTCAGATGGTGGAAAGGAGAGTTCATTTCCAAGAACCACAAGAAAGGATGGAGAAGTATTGGGAATATTTCCTGGTTAACTGATTGGAACATGACAGTGAGGTAGGGCTGCCATAACAAATACCACAAATGTTGTTCCCCCTGAAGCCTGTAGGGAAGAATTTGTTCCATCCTTCTCTCCTGGCCTCGGGTGATGGCTGGCAATCAATAACAAACTCTGTCTCCCTCATCACATTAACGTTCTCCCTTGCTCTCCTTTCTCTCTTTCTCTCAGTCCAATTCGCCCCTTCTTATGACACCAGTCATATTGGATTAGGGTGGACCAATATTGGCCTCATCTTAATTAATCACATCTTCAGAGACCCTATTTCCAAATAAGGTCACATTCAAGGGCCATGGAATTAGGACTTGAATGTGTCTTTCTCGGACACAGACTTCAACCCCTAATAGATGGTATATGTGTAATGCAGAGGACAGGGGTTTGCCATTTGCTGTACTCTTAGGTCTTCATTTCCTTGACCTTCTGATGGGTTTTGATTGCTCTTTCCTTTAAGATGCTACTTGATTTCCTTGTCCTCTTGCACTTCTGACCGGCCCACTCTCCAGAGAGTCCACCGGTGTCCTTCAGGGGCTCCTGCTCCTCTGCTTGCCCTGGAAATGTCTGGGTTCCCCTGATGCCAGGCCCTACCTGAAGGCCCCTAAACAAAGCCTGCTACCTAATTTGCAGGTCCCAGTGCAAAATGAGAACTGTGGCCCCTTGTTCAAAAAAGCAGGAAAAGGTGCTACTAAAGGTACTAGAATATAAAGCGTTTTCTTTTCTTTTGCATCTTTCTTTTGACTTGTCCCACTGTTTTATAATTTGCTATTCAATGGGCATTTAGAACAGACTACACAAATAGGGCAGCAAGGAACGGCAGGCACACATATCGCACATATGCTCCCTGCTCACGCACATGCTTCCTTGTCCCATGAGACTTCACTTACAAACACAAGTCCAAAGATAAAATTACTACACAGCAGAGCACCAAACTTTATGCCCAACAGTAGCATGATGCCTGGCACATACCCATTGCTTGATAGTTTTTGTTGACTGAATGACATGATGAGAATAGTTGTCTCACAGAGTATCTGACGGACTCCAGCCTAACTATTTGAGGCCCTAACTGGCTTGGCTCACAACCTTCTTTCCAAGAGATTCCTAGCTGATTAGTTAATTTACTCTGTTTTCCTGGGAACCAGGGTTAATTGGGCTGATGTTTTTCAGAGACATTCCTTTCCCTGTAAGTACTGACAAAATGTTTCATGAGGCTACACCACAGTTGATTTTCTTCACCTCTGTGTCCCCCAGAGCCTATCAAAGTATCTGGAACATAGTGGGCTCTCAATAAATATTTATTGAATGACTGGGTCCCACCCTCCACTGCCCACTTTCACTCTTCAGAAATCTCCTTGGGCTTTATAAGTATCCTGTGCAAAGAAGTAGGTGGAACTAAAACTCAGAATTCTTTTTATAATTGACTCAAGAAAAGCATCAATGGCAAAGCCAAAAATAAGAGGCATTTATTTATTTCCCACACACTGGAGAAGGAAAAAAGGCCTGTAAAAAATGATTTCTGTGAATGCTTTCATTTTTCTGCCAAAGTCAGAAGATATACCAATGAACTAGGATGCCATGGGATAAAGAATGCATTTGTCTTTAGGATGATATTAACATCTGCATCATATTAAACTTGTATCATGACTTTGTGGTGATGGACTAAACCAAGGGCTCTTAACCTTTTTTGTTCCACGGACCCCTGTGCCAGTCAGGTGAAAACTATGGACCCCTTACTCAGTCCATACTATACTGTGTAATATTTAATAAATATATCATACCTGCACCAATACATCCCCACAAGAATAATGTTTTTTGAATTGCAATTCAAGCTCATGGACCCCTTGTTAAGAGCCTCTAAACTGTTGCAACTGAGATGAATTGACCGTTTTCTCTAACCAAGTGCTATAAGTGCTACTGAAGCCCATGCAGAAACCATGTGGTTGGAGCTATACAAGGAAATTCTTACTACAGAAGGGCAGAATTGTCCTCAAGTTCTGAACTGGAATAAACTTCATCCTAACATACTGTAAAATTTCTAAATGGTAAAAAAGGGTCATTTTATAGGTTAGTAATAATAAGCACTGTGTTGTTTTTTTACCCTGAGAATTTTCCTGTTGGCTATTAATGAACCCAATGCATTTTTCCATTATCATTAAATTGACTGGGGTGAGTCATGCACCAATAGGTCAAAGCTGAATTACTTCTGAGAGCAATTTTTTCACTGGGGAGTAATAGAGAGCATGCAATAACTGTTCACCTTAGGTCATTTTCTAAAGAAAGTCAACAAAGGCAATGGAGTTTCCTACTGTCCAAGCTCACCAATGATTAGACCAAGAAGACTGTATTTACGGCCGGTTCTGTTTCTACTGGAATTCTCATAGGCCAGCATTGTGTCTGGGATATGTTCATGTTCAAAAGACACATTAAATGCTGATCTCTGGCTCTGACAGGTCAACTCCCAGCATGCAAGGAAGGAGAAAAAATGGGATGTAACAAACTTAGCTGCAAAAGAAATTTCTGGATTTACAGTAGAAAAAGTAAATGGAAAAATAAACCATTTCAGTCTAAACAGCTGCTCCAACACAGGCTATGAAGTCCCTTCTGCTGCACAGTAAATGTGCAGTCTGTTGAGCGTGGGTGAGCAGCAAGATGCTGGATGTTTTGCCCAGAGACTTTTATCAATTTTCAAGAGACATCAAAAGATTTTGAAAAGATTTTGAAAATTGACAATAGTCCAGATGGAAAAAGCAAGAAGAAAGAACAACTCTCTTGCACCTCCCTCTTAAGGGAGTGAAAACTTTTCCCAGAGAGTCCCCAACAGATTTACCCTTAGGGGCCATTTTCTATATTGGTTCACAGGCCCTCCCTAAACTAGGCACTAGAAAAGTAAATCTGATTAGCTTAGATTTAGGTTTTGAAGCTGGGTGGGGTGATGAAGAGTCAACAATAATGGCTGCTCTATGGTAAAACAGCTCTCCCCATCTGCCATCCTGGTGCAGAGAGCATGAAATCCTCGGGTCAGACAGATCCTCAAGGTGGAAGTAGCGTAGGTCCCCCATTCACTGCATGGTGGGACTCTACCTGCTGACCAGGACCACCCACAGGGGACAGTTACGGGAGTGGGAAACAAGTGGCTATCGTGTTAAGCCACTGAGACTGGGGCTGGTTGTTGCAGTGGCTAATGCGAGGTAGGCTGTTTGTGAAGGACTTTTAAGGCAATACAAATGTGATGAGAATAACTGAACTCATTCAGGAATCAGGGAAACATAAAATGCACTCTGTCAGAAAAATCGGTGTAATATAGGGGCATTTTCAGGACTTGGGAATTGTCCTGAATGACATTGCAATGACAGGTACAGGCCCTTATATATCTTGTCATAACTTATAAAATTGTGTGGGAGAGAGAGTAGCTACAATGTAGACTATAATCCACGCTTAGTGGCAATGCTGCAAAATGTGTTCATCAATTGCAACAAACGTACCACACTAGTGAAGAATGTTGTTAATGTGGGAAAATGTGGGAAGGAGAGGGAGCAGGGCAAATGAGAATCCCCCATACTTTTTATGTAACATTTAAGTAATTTAAGTATCTTTAAAAAATAAATATATATATATATTATTTTTTAAAATGTACTCTCTCAGTTATAGTCAATGTTCTTTAAAGAATTGGCAGTAGGTATTGACATCTGTCTCCGGTTCCTCCTCAGAAAAGTCAGTGTAATCTCTCCAGGGAAGCCAAGGCTGGATTCCATGTCCCGTGGTCTCTCTGGAACATCAGCTTCTTGATTGAAGGAGCCTGCTACTCAGCTTTGGACGTCGCAAATGCTTTGTGTGTGCTGGATTGCTGCATTTTGACTATGAACAAAATGCATTTTGTCTTTGCTCTCCTCTAAACCCCTTGCAAATCTGTAACCATGAGTCTGTGTTGCTGCATCTGAGTGTCTCTCTAACATGAGAATGTTATGTTGATGTGTCCACGTTCTGCCCCTGTGGTGACTGGTAGAGGACCAGTGGGGAGCACAGCTTGGTAGGGACCAGGACACATATAATATCATTTTTATAGAGAAAACTCACTTTCTGCTTAAAGCTGAAAACTAATGATCCTCCATTTCTTCAGCACTGACCTGTTTAACACTATCAAGCGGCCCTCCCGCCACAGCCACTTGAGGTGAATATTATTTATGCATATCCTGCCCAGTGTTGTCTAGTTTGTGATTGCATGGGAAAAGGTGAGTTTTTTTCCATACTTTAGGACGTATGTAGATTAAAATTGAGTAAAACAAAATTGTGGGGTTTGGATGATTCATTTTGGAGAACACACTTTTTGAAAAATAAATTAAAACATTCACATTTTCCTCAGCTTCAGTGAGACTATATTCCCAACATAATAGGCACAAGAATGGTTTTTAACCTTTCAGAAGCATTGGGGCGAATGAAAATTCTTCAAAGTAAAATGAGTATATTATTCCCTCCTTTATTCTATTCCTGTATCAAAGCCGAGGGCTTAAGGGGAGTGGAAGGCGAGAGGGTATCAAATGCACCAAGTTTTATCCAGTTGGTTGAGAAAGGGTTCATGAAATCAATGGAGGTTTAGGAGTTTAGGTAATGACACAAGAGAAACATGACCGCGCTAAGGCTGAAGGTGGCGGCTCCGGGGTAAGGTGCCCTGACCCAGGCGAAGGCCAGGTGAAGCAAAGCCAATTCCATTTTCTCTCATGCATTCAAGCAGATGCTTGGAGTCAGATCTGGACGCGATCACCATTTTTCTGAGTCTAAGAAATCTAGTTTATGCCAAAATCCTGACTCTCACCACAATTTGCCACAAACTGTTTATCTCTTTAGCAACAAAATGTAGCAAGAAGATATATCAATAAGACACAGCATTTTCTGCAAAACTGTCATTATTCAGCTATCTCCCACAGGTTGAAATAAAACCTGATAGTTGTAATAATTTCTGAGAATCTCAAGGACAAGCAGGATTTAGACCAAAAATAATAAGATTAAAGAACCTAGGATTGCTTTGGTTCTGAGAAGAACTTTGGCAGAGGAAGAAATTAATTTGCAGGGGCAAAAAAGCTCATTTCCTAAAGCAACTCATCCCACACAGAAGTTCCCCCTAATTTACCCTAAACATTCCACATAAGGACTTAAAGAGTATGTCAGCATAGAATACTAGAAGGAAATTTGCAGGGTTCTGATTTCAACCTCCTTATTTTTCAGATAAGGAAATGAAGCCCCAGAGACAACCAGTGACTTTGTTAAGAATCAATAGACAGTTCCCGGGTAAGAGTTTGCAACTTGGGTCCTTTCCACTCCATAGTAAACTTTGCACTAGTGGGTAGACATTCCTCCATCAGAGAAAATATTCATTCGTCATCTCTGGGACATTTGTCAAATTAGTGGGTTTTTAACTAAGCGAAAGAATAAGCAATGTCATGAGTTTGAACAAGGAGTTTTAGTATTTGATTAATGAAACAGATTTTCAATCTGTCTTTGAAAATACAGTTCATTTCTCTTAAGCAAAATAAATGCAAATGTGCACCAAGGTTCATTTTTATCTTATAAACTGAAATATAGTCTCATATTTCACAAGACTTGGTAAAGTCTGGGCTACTTCCTTCAGAAAGCATCAGGGTATAGTAAATGGGACCCGTACACTAATTTCATTGTGTTTCTAATTCCATCAACAACCTTATATGTACAAAATTTGTGGTCCATGGCATAAAACTTTCCCTTTAATTTTCTGCTTCTACATATTAAATATGTAGTCCCACAACATGCAAATTTATAATTCTGAAGGAGGGGGTGGGATATAGTTAGAAATTCTACAAAACTCCTGGGGAAGAAAAGGAAAGAGGAAAAGGTTTGTTTTAATAGCTTTTGCATATTGGAATTTTCTATGTCTTCTGAGCAAATATTTATGGAAATATAATCAAGACTTCTTCAAACTTCCAGCTTCCTCTTTAGCATTTGCTTCAAATGTCTTCATAATAAGTTTAGCATTACATTCATTTTCCACCTTGGTTCTTATTTAAAAACCATCAGTGTACATAAGGCAAAATCAGATTAATATTGTCAACCTTTAGCATTTGTGAGTTCAAATAAAAATTATCACTGTTTGAATAAAAACTGAAAAATGGAGGCATTTTGTGCCTTTTAATTATAGGGATTATTGTAAAACAAGGCACAGAAACTCTGGACAACTCCCACCATTATTCAGAGTGCTTTAGCAGGTAGTTTAAGCACAGTCAAAAAAAAAAAAAAAAAAAAAAAAAAAAATCCAACCACGAGCTGACAAATATAAGATATACAAAAGGTACATATTAAAAGCAGTTTGAATCTACCTTCTTTCTAACCCAGAAAGAATTCCCTTAATAACTGACCAGTGAGTGTATGGAGACGTCAGGGTTTTGTTTGTTTAAAACACTACACTTCCTTCCAACCTGTATCAGAAAATACATTGCCTGCTCCCCATATTTACTTGCTACTCTCGCCTTTTTCTCTGGATCAGTCAAATGAAGAATGTCAGTCTTAAAAAGGGAAGAGGAAATTAAGAAGAAAGATAGGAAAGAAGGAAGAAGAGTGGGAACTCTGAATCCATGTGATTCTGTATAATTACCCTTTGACCCTCAATTTAACTTGTTCAGCTCTTATATCAGTAAGTGATCCATCGGAGCCTACACAGTCAACCTAAAATGACCATTTTGTCAGTGATCCATTAATAACTGATCTGACTGACCATGTAGATTGGCCCTAGGGAAATACATGCTGAGCTAAAAAGAGCCCTGGGCTTATGTATTCATGAGTCCATAAGGAATACTCAGTTTTACTTGGCAACATTAGATGGGAGAAAATGTTATTTATAAGGTCATCTATTAAGCAAAGAAACATCTAGAATTTTGATTCCGCTCACCAACCACTTAACTCATTCCCTCCCTTCATAAATACAGAAATGTTATACAAAATAAACAACTGGTTTTGTCCATGGGGACATCTGTTGCTCCTGAAAGGGTATTTTGATATCACCTATAAACAAAATATTTCTTTGCAGCCAGAAAATTAATAAATTCTACCTCAGGATCCTTCTGTTTCTCTAGATTTAATGTTCTCAAGGCTTAATTTTTAAATTGGCCCAGTTTATTGAGTACTCACACCCAGGCTTTCCTCTTACTCTTGAGGATTATTTCTAGCATTTCTTCTTTCCTTATCTAGTCCAGTGGTTCTCAACCATGGGTGGTTGGTTTTGTATGCCAGCAGATATCTGGCAGTGTCGGGAGGTACTTTTGATTGTCACAAACGGGGGAGGAGACAGGGTACTACTGGCATTTAGTAGGTAGGGGCCAGGGATGCTGCTAGCTAAATAGCCTAACAAGAATAGGTCAGCCTCCCACATGGAAAGAATTGTCTGGTCCAAAATGTCAGTAGTGCTGAGGCTGAGAAACTATGTGCTGTTGTTCAACCAGCCTTTGAGACTCATAACTATGATGATAAAAACCTGCCTTGGCTTTCCCAACAGCTACTACTCAACCTCGTACCAAACCTCCTCCTTTTCATCAGCATGCAGGTGGAATTTCAAGCCATGAGACTAAGTGAAGTTCTCCTGAGAAATGGAAATAGACAATGATGGCAAAGGCCTGAGACCTGGGTTACTCCAACATTTAGAGGTTGAGGAGCTGAGGAGGAACAAGCAAAGGAAACTGAGAAAGGGAGGCCAGAGAGGTGGGAGGCAAGCAGACAAGCATGGGGCCCTGGAAGCCAACTGCAGACAGTGTTTCAGCAGAGAGAGAGCGACTAACCAAGCCAAATGTCTTGTCTTGATGAGGACCGAGAAATGAAGAGATAAAGCAGTTCCTATGAAACGGTGGGGGCAAAGGCCTGGTTGGAATGTGTTCAAAAGAAAACAGAAGTGAGCATTTGGACACTTTCAAAGAGTTTGCCCCGCTAGCTTACATTTGCCAGAGTTCTCTTTGCGTAACCTTTTTACTTACACTATCTCTCTATCATATATTTAAATGTGTCTCAATTGAGTTGGCTTGGCACTCTCAATAGCTCCTTCCCAATTACAGCAAAGTATTAAAAATAATAATAATAAACCTGCTATGATCCAATGGTTTAGGACATCTTTTGAGATTCCATATCGTAACCATCACGCTGCATCTCCTTGAACTTGTCAAGGAACTCCAATATCTGTCTAACTTTTCCAATTTTTCTAATTTTTCCAATTTTTTCCAAGTTCTCTAATATTCTGTTCTAATTTTTTGCCTAGATCTTTGCCTCTTGGATTACCCCCAGCCCCTGACTCTACAGCATGTGGGCTAAACCCACCTAACCCCCATACCCAACCCAGGCTTCAAGGCACACAGCCTCAATGCATCATCCCAAGTTCCTCTATTTCCAGACTTTTTAAAGGCAGTTTGGTTGGATATTGTTTTTAACTCAATTTCAATCCATAAATCTTTATAGTATAGCTATGTAATTATATATATAATTTTAGATTTCTTATATCAAGCAGATTTGATCTTATTTATATCATCTTCTCTTCTACTGACTTTTGTACTGTTTCTTTGTCCTATCTTTTGATATATGAAGACTGTATAGTTTGCTTTCTTCTACAATGATTTGGAAGGTAGACATTCTGTTTTTAATTCTTGTGATGGCAAACAAGTTTTCCAAAATAATTTTTAAACATATACTTAATTATCAACACCAAAACAAAGAAATCGTTTGTCTTTGTAGAAGATAAGAAATTTGCCCCACTTCACCATCTATCACAATCTTTGTAAATTTCATTTGGGTGTATAAATGACATCTGCTAGGAAATATAGATGGCCTCTTAAAAATGCCTTTGGGTATAAAACTATACTTGGAACTAGCTGTAACAGCACACTTCAGTCCTTTCCATCTAAAGTTCCTAATTTTGTTTTATTTCTTATTGTTCTACAAAATGTTTTTGACTAGTTTATCTAGGGAAGGTAGGTGGATATTTGCCCAATTACTGCATTTTTAATTGAATTTTTTTTTTAGATCATTCTAGATTCACATTCAGTTGCAAGAAATAATACCGAGATATTCCATGTATCCTTTACCCAGTTTCCCCCAGTGGCAACATTTTGCAAAACATTATCATAATCAGGATATTTACATTGATACAGTCCACCAATCTTATTCAGATTTCCCCAGTTTTATTAGTATTCCTGTGTGTGAGTGTGTGTGTGTGTGTGTGCGTGTTTGGTTCTGCATATTTAGTTCTATACAATTTTTTCACATGTGTAGATGTGTAGATCTGTATATCCACCACCACAATTAAAATACCGAGCAGCTCCATCACCTCAAGGATTCCTTCTGTTGCCCTTTCACAGCTACATTCACAGCCCTCCCCCCTCCACCCTCCCACTCTCAAGCCCCAACCCCTGGCAGCCCCTAATCTGTTCTCCTTTTCTAAACTTTCCACATTTCAAATGAGTTATAGAAATGGAATATTGCTATAACAAAATATTAAGTTTAATGTTTTAATATTTTATTTAATATTTTAAAATATTAAAATAATATTAAGGTGGATGTCTATGTCTCTTACATGTAACAGTCCAGAGTGAACAATGAGGACTTGCTAGGAAGATCTGTGCCCCAGGATCACCCATATCCTGTAATATACAGCCCACCAGCTCCTCGGGCACTGACCTCATCCTGATGATCTGAGCTGACATCCAACATTCCAACCTGACGGGAGGAAAGAGAGAGCTCATGCCAAGCAGCCTCATACTTGAGCACACATCACTTTTGCTCCCATCCTGCTGGCCTGCACTTGGTCATATGGCCACATCTAAATATGATCAAGGCTGTGAAATGTAGTCTCGACCTGGAACCCAAGTGCCCACCTAAAACCAAGGGTTCCCTGTTACTAAAAGAAGCGGAGAGTGAATATGCAGAACAATTAGCAGTCTATGCATCACCATGTCACCACATTTTCCTTCAAAATTCTCTATATAGGAGACCTATTCTATCCTGTCACTTACTGTTTTAAAGGAATAACTGTGATTATCCTAATGGCTTTCTTTTCTAAATAAGTATAGCTTTATTTCCTTGACCTTAATGTTTAAAATTTTCAGTAGGATCTCTAGGAGTAAGTCTTTTTATTAATTTTACCTAGATCGTTTTAAACATGTAGAAGTCTTCTTTAAGGTCAGGAATAATTTCTTTGCTGTTTTCTTACTATTTGTTAAATTTGATCTGTTTTATTAGTAATTTCTACCTATTATCCTTACATTGATGGCATTCCTGATAAATGCACTCCATAACTATTACTTGCTCGCTCATATTTTCATCCTTTTATCCTTTTCCTTTTTGTTCTCTAAAAATTCTTCAAGTTTGCTTTCTGTTTCACTGGTTTAAGTTTTTCCATTAACAATCCATTCACTGTCTCCATTGAATTTATTTCTTCTAATAACCTTTTTTCAGAGAAACATGATGGCTTCAAAAATTAATAGCAATATAATTTCTGTTACTTCCATTCCTGGGGAGATCTATGCATGTCAACTATTGACCTAGCATCAAATAGAAATCAGGCTTGATTGAGATTCAGATTCACAAAGGGACCTATTGTCTGGAGTGGAAGAAAAGAGAAAGAAAACTGAGTCAGTGCAAACTGGTTTTGTTAGGGAGAAGGGGCTCTGGTTTTTCTTTCTTTCTTATCTTCTGTTATGGTTTGGAAGGAAAGTGCATTGCTATTAATCCCAACAGAATGGTCACCACACAGAGGATGGTACAGGCATAACCACTGCTGAAAATGTCACCTCTGCATTAAATAGATGGATTCCCACCAAAAGCCACACACACACACCCACACCCAGGTCTCTGTTTTATGTAGCAGCCATGTCAGGATCAGGCAAGAAGGTCATGAAAACTGTTGGAATCACCAGGCTGCTGATTCACAGAGGTAATGGGACGCCTATGTATTGGGCATCCTGAATCTCTTCAACCCATTTCCATTCATTGCTTATTTCCTAGAAGGGGAAACTTTGACCTTTCAGTGGCAGCAGTTATCAGTAAGCTATGATGGGTACTCATATGACTTACAACCATGCCATAATTTGAGGGTTGTTTTGTTTTTTTGTTTTTTTTTTTCATTCTAAGCCCATTGTCAAATATTTAGCAAAAATTTCTCTAGGGTTCTAGTGTGTTTATAACAGCTACACACACACACACACACGCAGAGAGAGACAGAGAGAGAAGAGAATTGGTTATTTGAAAGGTTACCTTTAAGAGGGGGAGTTGTATCTGAGCCTCTAGGCTGCCAATTCACCCAAACATGCTGCTACTGAAAAAATATCCAAATGTTCCCAAACTTGTATCTCAATGGTCACCTATAGTTTGAATTGAGAGTTGATCTGTTTCAATTGCACCCCACCACCCAATCCCCCAGGGCTTCCCTCCCAGAGTTTTGTAGTTTGCAGCCCCAGTGCTGACTCAGTGTGCTCGAAAAGTGCAGGATGTGTGTCCCCAGGAAGAGCTCATTCCACGTGGCTCACCCAAAAGCAAGCAGTGGTCCTCACATCCGTACTGGAGGCTTGAGGTCAGCCACAGGCACTCACTTAGACGCACACCACAATGAAATTCCTTGCCTGGATCTTTATTTAGCAGATGTGGTGTGTTTTTTCCCCCCTAATGTTGAAGCCAGGTTCAAAATTGTCCAAAATAAGCAAACTGCTGTCATTAGTTATTTCCCTTATACCACAGAAAGAATTCACACACCATACCTATACCATCAGGAATCCAGAAACATCTCACATTCAACCCAAACAGCTGGTTGCTGTTCATAAAGGCCATTCAGCACTTTTAGATCACTCATGAATTTCTTTAGTTATTCAAGAATTGAACTGCTTTGAGACCTTTGGGTCCCTGTTATATTACAGAGCCAAGTATCATATTACAAGTGCAAAAATTAATCATAGCAATTAGGCAGGGAAAGGAGGTGTCAAGTTCATGGTTCCTGAAGCAGAGTTAAGTTACCACACATGGATTATGCATAATATTGGTGTAGTCAACTTATTTAAGACCATACTGGGACCTTGAATACCAAATTTTAATTTCCTTGGTAGTTTTTAAATCCTGAACTGCTGTTCTCTCTACACTAAAAAAAAATACTACTTTCATCTGCATTCGGGTCACCTAGATCCCCTCAAGGTTGTATTTCTTGATGAAGGTAATCTCACAGTGGTCATTTTTAATCATGCAAAATATTCACTGGGCTCAAGATCTGCCAATCCAAAATGCCTTTTAATCCCTTTACAATTTGGACAATGCTTTCTCCTAAGCACATTCTCTTCTTTCACTTCTAGAAAGGCACAAGCTGTGCAACCAGGTGCTAAACTATTCAGGAAGTGCAACAGAAGTTCAGCAAAGGAAGTAGTCCCAGGGGTGCAACAGTGGGAAAAGCTTTATGAAAAATTTAGGCCTTGAGTGAGCTCAGAAGGATAAGTGGGAGATGGAGAGGAGGTTGGGAAAGAGATGATGTGGTGGTTGAAGGAACAGCATATATGGGCATGGAGGTGGGGATCTAATAATTGCATAAAATAGATGCAAGCTGCTGCTCAAGATTCGTTGGGATAAACAAGAATAATATCTGCCCTTAGGAGTGTGGAACCTACTGGGTTGGGAAAGGGCACACAGAGTTCATTAGCAATACATTTCAGGATTAGAGGTGGCCATAAGAAGCATTTCAATGAGCAGACGTGTGGATGTGAGGATGAATGAGGACTGAGAGAGCAGCACACGGAAATCTGGCCAGAAATAGGGTGGTAGAGGGAGAGACGGGCCAGGTTAAAGAAAGCCTTGGAAGTCAGGCAGAGCTTGAATTTGATAAAGTTAGTAACAGGAAACCTGTAGAGGTTCTTGGACCAAGGATTGACAAAAAGAGGCAGAGCTTTCTTATCACAGTATAGCATTTTAAAATTTACATAATTATTTCAGTTAAGAATTTACACAATTATTTCAATTTCATATTTCATCTGGTCCTCACAACCACACTGTAAGGAAGGTAGAGCAAATATCAAACCAATTTCAAGGTTAGGAAATCAAAACTCAGTTTTACCTTGAGATCACAATGGCTAGCTTTCTTGATTTCAAGTCCAGTGTTCTTCCTTCTCTTGCTTCATTCTGTGAGGTAGATTTGGATTCACTTAGCTTTTATGGAGGCCCTTCTCCCTGCCTAACCCATGCACCTATCCCATCTTATGGCTCACAATAGCACTAGGCAAGTATTATTCAGAAGTGAGGCAATGAGGGACTGGAGATAGTTAATCACAATGAATAAAAATGAGGGGGAAGAGGATATATCCAATGGAAGAATCCATAAGATTCATGGACCAATCAGTCACTGAGGGCAGAGTTGCATTTTGACTTTTGTGGGTCCCAGGCACTTTTGCCTTCATAGGTCTCTTTATCCATTAAAACATATATATTAAAATTATATTTTATCACTATGTTGGTAAAAGATAAATATATTAATATTATATATCAGAATATTTTAAACCTCAAAGTTCATCTTTTTCTTTCTTATTTTAAAAGAAATTTTAAAACATTTTCATGGGCCCCTAAAAACTACCATAGGCCCTAGGACTGTGCCTGCTGTGCCTCATAGCTGAGGAGACAGAGAGAAGATGAGTTTTAAAGGATTGTAAAATTTCTAACAAGAGAACCTAGAAGGATGGTAGGTAGCATCCCTAAAAGAAGTGGAAAAGGTAAGAGAAATTAAGGTAGAAGACAGTAATTTTGATTTGGGACTTGTTGAACTTGAAGTGACAAAAGAAATCCAGAGGAAGATGGACTGTAAGTAATTTGAAATGAAGACCCTAGGTTCAGGCATACTTAAAAATCAACAGCATAAAGGTGTTAATGAAAACCATGAAAGTGAATGATCTCCCCCAAGGAAGTGGATTGCAGAAGAAGGTCCTAAAAACTAACACCAAGGCTTATGAGATGGCCCACAGAGAAGGAGATGCAAGAGGAAAAGGGATTAGCAATCAGTGTCACACGTGCACACACACGCACTCTCACACACCTGAACATAAGATTCTCACATTAAAGATCACTTCTAGGGAAGTAGATGTGGCTCAAGTGATTGGGCTCCCATCTACCATATAGGAGGTCTAGAGTTCGATTCCCAGGGCCTCCTGGTGAAAAGCAAGCTGGCCCACATGGTAAGCTGGCCCAAGCAGAGACAGCTGGCCTGTATGGAGTGCTGACCCGTGTGGTCTTCTGGCCCACATGGAGAGCTGGAGCAGCAAGATGACACAACAAAAAGAGACACAGAAGAGAGACAATGAGAGATGCAGCAGACCAGGGAGCTGAGGTGGTGCAAGAGATTGGACAACCTCTCTCCACTCTGGAAGGTCCCAGGATTGGTTTCCAGTGCTGCCTAAAGAGAAGACAAGCAGACACAGAAGAA
>JAQZBX010058831.1:0-17656 GCA_029593785.1 Cabassous unicinctus
TCATTTCCCCTGCACTTGGGGCACTGTTGCTGTTCCATTAGAGAATGTGGCAGAGCTATCCAGAATAGAAATTCAATATTCTCACAGTTATTGTGTGAATATCTACCCACTGTGAAAATGTCCATTGAACATTTGAATTTTTATACATTTATGCTGATTTTAAAGTTTTGGAAATGTATAGTAGTGATGATAGCACAATGTTTTGTGTTTAATTAACAGCACTGAATTATATAGGTAAATGTGGTCAAAGGGGAAATTTCAAATGGTATATATGTTACTAGAATGAAAATTGAAGGATAAAACACAAGGCTATATAACACAGTGAACCCTATTTCAAATGATGGAGTAAAGTTAAAAATTTTGCATTATTATTATATTATATTAGATTAGATTACAATTATAAAAATTTTGTTAGTTGAATTATAACAAATATATCACACTAATGCAAGGTGTTAATGATAGAGATATATGTTGGAAAAATGCATCCTCATGTAATCTATGGACTATAGTTAGCACAATTTTATTATTCTTTTTTCAACTGTAAAGAGACTACAATGCTAATACAAAGTGTTACCAATAGTGGTTATATGGGAATAATGTAATTTTTATGTGAATTTTCTGTAAACTTCTCTAATTAAAACATTAACAGAAAGAAATAACACAAGGGAGGCCTTCTTAATGAAAAATGGATCAAAATATATAGTTAGATGGCCAAATCATTGTTGATTACTATTTAACAAAATCAGAATTCCTGTTTAGCAGTTTGGATCCATTAATACTTCACTGATTTATTTTGCAAAAACAATAAAATTACAAGCTAGGCAAATGTAAAATCATGTAGGAAGAAAAGACCTCTTCATATTCTGATTTTGAAAACCATTACTGTTCTCTGTATGATCAAACTACAATTTCAATTTATAGTGAATATTCAACAGAATATCAATCTATTCTAACTTTAACGATGATACATACTAACTAAGATTATTTTTTCAGGTTATTTCTATTTCATAATTAGCAATTCTACTGGTTTAATTATAGGATACAAAGATATTGCCATGTGTCTGATAAATTAACAAAAATCAGATTACTGTAGTGGTGTGGAGCTTTATGTCACCCAGCAAAACATGTTCTTAAAAGTAATTCATTCCTGTTTATAGGAATTTTTGACAAAGGTGCTTCAATTAAGGTTTGGCCCACCTCCATAAGGATGTATTTTAATCCTATTACTGGAGTCCTTTATATGTCAAATTAAATTCACAAAGAGAGAGAGAAAGCCACAGGAAGCAAGAAGATTAACATCAATGAAACCCGGAAGAAGGGAGAAATCAGGAAACACTGCCATGTGCCTTGACACTTGATAGGTTCCTTAAAAGGATTCAGGCAGTCAATGCCAAAACGCCTCTAGGGAGAAAGTATCTGATTGATGTTGTCTTGTTTTAAACTTTATTCCAACCTCAAAACTGTGAGGTAAAATTCCCACTGTTCAAGCTGAACCATTGCATGGCTTTTACTTGAGCAGCAGAGGAAACAAAACAATTACTCAGTAGCTGTACGTTTTATATATATATGGCATTGTAGTGGCACAGATATATAGACCAAAGGAATCCAATTAAGAGCACAGAAATCAACCCTCACATTTATGGCTGACTGACTTTTGACAAGGGGCCAAAGACCACTCAATAAGGAAAGAAGATTTTCAAGAAATAGTGCAAGGGAAACTGGATCTCCATTTGCCAATAAAAGAAGGAAGACCCCTATATCATACGTTATAAAAAATCAACTCAAAATGGATCAAAGAACTAAACATAATAATCAGAACTACCAAAGCTCTAAAAGATAATGTAGGGAAGCATTTTCAGGACCTTGTTGTAGGTAATGGTTTCTTAGATTTTGCATCCAAAGTACAGCAACAAATAAAGAAACAAAAAATAGGGAAATGAGACCTCATCAAAGTTAAAAGTATTTTCAGCTCAAAGGGCTTTACCCTGAAAGTAAAACATTAAACTACACAATTTGCCAAAATATTCAGATAACAATAAACCAATAAAGTTTTAATATTCAGAATATAGTTTCAAAAATCCTTAAATTAACAACAAAAAGATAAGCAACCCAATTAAAAAATGGGCCAAATACTTGAATAGACATCTATCCAAAGGTAGCACAGGAAAAGATGTTCAACATTTTTAATGATTAGGATAATGCAAATCAAAACCACAGTGAGATACCATTTCAAGCCCATTGGAATAACTACTATTTAAAAAATGAAAAATAGCAAGTTTTGGAAGGGGTGCAGAGAACCATTGCTGGTGCCAATGTAAAATGGTGCAATTGCTCTAGAAGATAGTTTGGAGATCCTCAGATATCTAAGGATAAAACTACCATATGATGAGCTAATCCCATCACTATGCATTTGTTATATATACCAAAGAATTTAAAGCAGGGATTTCAACAGATCTTTGCATACCAAACTTCATAACAGCAATATACACAATTGCCAAAAGATGGAAGTAACCCAATGTCCATCAACTCATGAATAGCTAAATAAAATGTGTGTGTGTATAAAATGGAATATTGTTTAACTATAAAATGAGATGGATTCCTGACATATGTGACAATTTAGATGAAGCTCATGTTGAGTTATATAAGCCAGACAAAAGTGAACAAATATTGTATGATATCACTGATTGGAAATAAGTAGCATATGCAAACTCATAGAGTAAGAATATAGCACATAGGTTACCAGGGAACAAGGTGGGATGTTATGGCTTAAAATGTACCAATTTCTTCCTTTTTTCTCAAATACAGGGGTAAGAATCTCCTGAGTACATAGGGAGTGCCAAATATAAAACAGACAAATATGTTAATTCCTCAATATTAATGCATGTAACTATGAAACTTATTCTTCAAAAATTGAAACTTAGTGGATGCCATAGTTTCAGAGAGGAGAAGGTGGAACATAGGGCATTTTGGCGGCACTGGAATTTTTCTTCCTGATCTCAAAGTGACTGATACAAGCCATTATACATTTTGTCAGAACCTATAAAAGTATACGGTGCAAAATGTATACCATAATATAAACCACTAACCATGTTTAGTAGCCATGCTTTGATATCTGTTCATCAATTGTAACAAAAGTACCATACTCATGTAGGATGTTATTGGTAGGAGAAAATGTATGGGGAGCAGTATATGGGAATCCCCTATATTTTTCTGTGACTTTGCTATAAACTAAACCTTCTTGGAAAATAAAGTGAAAAAAAAATAAGGCACTAGGGTAACATACATAAGAAATTTTCAATATACATAAAAGATAACATATCTTACAGGGATGAAAAATGCAAATTTTCAATTTTTTATTTTCATTTTTCGCTTTCTTTTATTTTTTGTTTGTTTTGAGGAGGTTTTGGATTGCAGAAGTGTTGTAACTGTGGCAGGGAAGATCAGTGGTCCAGGGAATTAGTTGTGGGGTTATATGTGGTGATGGATTCACCTGGAGCATGCCTCTATGGAATATGAAGGTGTTCATGAGGTCATTAGTTTTGTCTCAGTTGGTGGAGATCCACACCATAACCAACAGAATATTGAATTCCCATCCTGCAGAGTCATGCTACATTCTCTAATAGAGTGGGAGGAGTCTGTAGAGTATATGGATAGTACCTAGTGAAGGTGGACAGACCAATATGTCAGGCCCTTTATATTGAGGATTGTACTTATGAACCTTGCTCTTGTGAAATTGAAAGCTAGCCTAGTAGTATATATTACCTGAGTCACCTCGTGAACTCTTCATTGTTGCTCAAATGTGGCCTCTCTCTAAGCCAAACTCAGCATATCAACTCACTAACTTCCACCTACATAGGACATTAATCCCAGGAATGAGACTCCCTGGTACCGAGGGATTATTATCAAGCACCAACTAGCAATGCATTAAGAAAAAGACTTTGATCAAAAAGGGGAAATATTAAATACAAATGAAATTTTATGGCTAAGAGATTTCAAAGTGAGTTGAGTGGCCATTTCAGAGGTTATGCCTAAGCAAATTTCAGAAGGATCTCACTGACTGCCACAGTAAACAGTGCCCCAAGCAGGGGTGCTTCTGATGGTTCTAGAAACATCTAGGCACTATAGGAAAAGCAGACAGCCTCAGAAAATTGTCACCCCATCAATAAGCCTTACCTTGGAAAATATGATAACCTATATTCCCATGTATCAGAGTTAGACTCATTTATAATTTTCCCAGACATGTTTTTTCTGCCCCTCTATTTAAACCTATAATTAGCACTATACCCATTAAATATATGTCCTAAGGACTTAAATCTTCTGGGTGTTCATAGGCCAGTTGAGCCCTGAATTTCGGCAAAGTTGCAACCAACACTTACTCTCCAGTTCTTCAGATTCATCCAGGAAAACTTAAAAGGATGATAATGGTTAAAGCCTATCCCTAAAAACAGAGAGTATCTACAACTGTAAGCATGACAGTTCTATCCATCTGCTCCATGGGATTTAAGTCCCCTCTCAGTTGGAAGCAAGGTGGTCATCACCATCTACAAATCCACAAGATTGAGGAATGAAAAAACATAAGGGGGGATACAACTATGGACTAAAGTAGACTTATTATTATTCTATAAATAGAAGAACTTGTAACATTTATATAAATGCAATGGTCACCATATATTCTGAAGGAAGAAAGAGGGAAGAACAGGTGTAAACATGGGGCATTTTGAGATCATTAGAATTGTTCTGCATGATATTGCAATGACAGATACAAGGCATTACACATTTTGTCAAAACTTATAAAATTTTGTTGTGCAAATTGTACACCATACTGTAAATTATAGACCATGGTTAGTAGTAAGGTTTCAATATGTGCTCTTCAATTGTAACAAATCTACTACACTAATGAAAGCTGATATTAATGATGGAAAGTGTGAGAGGGGAAGGTGGTGGGGTAAATGGGAATCCATGTATTTTTCATGTATCCTCTATGTAATCTGTAGCTACTTTAAAAATAAAGAAAAAAATGTGAAATGATGGAAATATTTGGTAATGGATGATTGTGATGGTAACACATTGTGAAAACAATTAGCAGCAATTAATTATATATCTGAATGCAATTAAAAGAGCAAACATTTGAATTGTATGTATGGTAACAGCATAAATATTTTTTAAAATTTATGGAACTGTACTACACAAACAGTGACTACTACATTGAACTTTGGTTACAGTTAAATATGCTATTATAAACATGTTCTATCATCAATTGTTATAAATCTTCTACACCAGTGGTAGGTGTTAGTAATTGGGCAGCATATGGCAGCCCTGCATTTTATGCCTGATTGGTTGGTAACACCACAATTTCTCTAATAAAGAGTAAAGGAATCAAACCTCAAATTAATAATTTAATTTTCCATCTTAAAGAACTAGAATTAAAGAACTAAATAAATCCTAATCTAGAAGAAGAGAGAAAATAACTAGAGTTAAGATACTTGAAATAGAAAATTAAAAATATTAGTGAAAATAAAAGAAAGGATTTTCTTGAAAATAAATTTTCACAATAAAACTGATAATATTTAGCCACACTGACTACAACAAAGAGATGATTCACAATAAGAAATAAAATAAGAATTGATAATGGGGAGGCTACTCTTGATGTTACAGAAATCAGATATTATAACAGAATACTATGAGCAATTGTATATCAATATATTCGATATTTAGATGAAATGTAGAAATTTCTAAAATCACACAACCTCCCAAACAGACATTCTGGACAGAGAATCTGGACTGATCTCTACTGTGGCTGATTAAGTCTGTATGAACCACAGAAAATCATGCTCTTATAACTGGTCCATTCCTGTGGGAGTGAACCTATTACAGGCAGCATGGTTTGATTAGATTACTTCAGTAAGGCATGATCCAGGGTGTATCTTAATCCTCTTACTCATTTATAAATGTGATGGATACTGAAAGAGGGGCATGCAGAGACACACAGGAGCTCAGAGAGAAACTTCCAGTAGCTGACACAGCAAAATCCACAGGAGCAGAGAGAGAAAGCCTCCAGAACAAGGGCATAAAATCGACAGAACTTGGGAAAGAGGAAGCCAGAATCTGAAGCAATGATACCTAGAAGAGAAGGGAGTGATCAGCAGATGCTTCAATGTGAAGGTCTTTGAGGAGACAGCACTGCTTGATGATGCCTTGATTGGAATTTTAAAGTCCTCAGAACTGTAGCCTACTAACCTAAATATCCCCACTGTAAGAGTCAACATACTTCTGGTATATTGCCTTGGCTGCCTTTAGCAAACTAAACACACACTACAATAAGTGAATGTATCAGCACAGTATTTTAACAACTTTTGTACCCAAATGAACATGGACTAGAGGAGTGTGAAATTTACCCCAGATAATCCCAACTACACAAAGCAAATTAAAGCAGTGGAAAATAAAGTCTAAATTTTACTTGAAGGTTGAAGATTTAAAACACTGTGGAAAAAGGCATAGGTGTAGTAAATGAAAGGAGAAGGATAAATGAAGACATCATATAAATAGTAGTAATGAATAATTTTATTGATTAGGGGCAATTAAAATTACCCATATTCCAAAATGTCAGTAAATACTGAAAAAGAAGATTTAAATAACAATTATATTTGTATACTATTTTAAGGCTTATCTTTCCAACTCTTTTTTATACAGGCTGAATTATATTGTTCCAGTGTCAGCATAGACAGCCTTCTTTCTCCAGGGGAGGCACAACTCCAGAAGCCAGAAACTGTCATCTAACTAAATATAATTTCTGTTATTTGTGATTTAGAATACAATGGAATAATTGTAATTTGATTTAATTTATGTCCTTATATTTCCATAAATGGAAAATATTATAATTACAAATAGAAACAAGAGACATTTGAGTTGAACATATGGGTATTTAGTACTAGAGTTCATAAAGCTGAATAAAATATGAAACTGAAAGATTCTTGATACTGATCCTATTAAGCAATTTGGTGACTCTACAAGCCTTACGACTGTTATTAAAAGTGACATTTTATTTTTCATTTCTGTTAGAATTGGTCTATATTTCACATGAAGAAAACATAAGTGAGATACTGTTAGCAAAGCTTGTGCAATGAGGGTTATTTTCCCTTGGTATGAAAATATTGCACTGATCTAAAATAAAGTGAAATTTTCATTAAATGCGCTTTATGTAGACTGAAAAATGTTGACTGAAGAATGTGAAACAGTCCGGCCCCATTGTCACAACACTTTGGGTGTTCTTGGGCTTCAGGTGTTCCAATGGACACTGAAATTGAAACAGTTTTAAGACATTTTGATATTCTAAATATATCTAAGTCCATCACTAACATATGTTTTGCTCTTATGGAAGAGATAGGATTATTTTCATATTACTGTGTATCCCAGTTCCAGTCATTTAGGCAACTTGCATTCAGAGCACAGCATTGTTAAAACACTATCAGGTAGGCTTCATGATAACGAATGAAAATATCAAGAGGATCTGATGGTTAAATTATGAAGTAAGGTTTTGGAATCCAGCATAACTTTTGTTGATGAAGTACTTGAAAAATAACCCTGGGACTTGTTAAGCTAATTAGACAACTAATAACTACTATGTAGCTCATCCTCGGACTTGTGTCTCCTGAGTAGCCACCTAAACTAATCATCATGGGTCTTGTCGGTAACATCCATTAATCAGACATATTAGGAAAGTAGATATCCTTTGGGAAACTGAGAGACCAAGAAGTCAGTGTAACATTGGGACTGAGGTTATCATAGGTCCTAAAGCACCTGTTAGAGTAATGTTCCAAGAAAGAAAGAAAGAGGAGCCAAAAGATGTTGGAGAAATTGTGAGGCTAGAGGGAGAACCTGGCTCATTGTATGGAAAGGCAGAACTTCTAATACTTAAATTATGTAATTCTTTTTACCTGGGTTCTGGCAATTATTTTAAAAAACATGTCAACCTAATATAGAGGTTTTAATTTGTTGAAAAGTTAGAATAATATGTCTCTACCATACACATCCTATGGGTATTTTTATTGTTTACATTGTTCATTAATTGACTTTGATATATTTTTTAACTTGGGAGGCATAATATTTGATGTATCATGCAAAATATCTTTATCTTTAATATTTGCTATGTGCCATTTTGCCCATTCTATTGTAGAATCTTGCAGAAAGAAGACACACCTTAATATGCAGTCCATTGCACTAATTATATACATATCAGGTATTTTCATATAATCCCTATCAACATGTATATATAAACAGCAACAAACAAAACAAAGCAATGACAGACTGTAAAATGACAGTAAGTCTGCCTCATTGGTATTTTTAAGGGTTTTTCACCAAACAGATTAACAGGCCACCAAACACATTCATAAATGAGAAACAAAAAATGATTTTAAAATGATGAGAGACTAATGCTTACAAGAGAATCACATGCAAAACAGAAAGAAACAAATCATTTATGTACCCAAGAAGAATAAAAAGAGACTATTAATGATGGAATGTAGATTATTTATGAGAAGGAGAAGCAAGAAAAGGGATCAAGAGATTTCATGCAAAAATAATGTGATCGATTATTCCCCATGAAATGCTGATTCAACTTATCTCTCATTGTATTTTATGCATGTTCAAGGTGAGAATGCCAAAGAAGACTTATCAGCTTGGAAGTAGTAAATAACCCTAACTGAACATATTTCTAAGTGATCCTCAGGAAACTTATTGTTTTTTTGGTCATAGAAATTTTCTAAACCTTTTTTCATTCCTTCATTTGAATTTTCATCAGCCATTCACACATTATTTATTCTGGGGGAGAAGTCTCTGTTTCAGGTAACATATTATATTCTATTTGGTTTTGCCAAGTTTTTGCCTTTTTCAGAATTGTTGTAAAGTGACATTGTAGAAATTAAGAGGTCATATCAATGCTATGAATGAACACATTCAGGGGTATATTTCAAAACCCAAACGTAGTTTAAATTTCTTACTTACAGTGTTATTCAGGCAGAGACCTGAAAGGAAACATGAAAATAGATTGTCTCTGCACCACAATAAGGTATGAAATACTGTACCATAGAATATATGTTTTATATATATATATATATATACACACACACATTCACAAGCACATAACAGAGATAGATAGAAAAAATATGAGAGAGAGAGAGAGAGATTGATGATAGATGATAGAGCGATAGATAGAAAAATAGATAGATAGATAGTTAGATAGATAGATAGATAGATAGATAGATAGATAGAGTGAGAGAGAAAGAGAGAGAGACTCTGCAAATAACCCCAAAGCACAGCACTATACTAGGAAATGTTAAATCATAGCCTATGGTTTTGCACTTACAATTTGTACATGTTTTAAAGTATGATTTTTGCAGAAATGAAAGGTGTAGCTATGCTGAATTGCAAGTGCTCATAAAGCATACTATGCCCATCACATTAGATGGTCCATAGGACATTATAAATGGATGTGGTTTTTACTATCATAAGAAAACATTACTTTGTATGCAGTCAATGGAAGAATAATATTTATAATGCAATCTTACAGGCTTAAAATTATTAAATAATCTAGGGAAGATGAAGAAATGTTTTCTGTTGTTTAATAAATCCAAAAAGGTGAATGAAAATCAATTCAACCTAATATCTTAAAAAAAAGCCTTACATTCCAGGCTTCAAGAAAATAGGTTCCAGTCAGAATTCTCTTCACAACCACCATTGGAATATCAAAAATAACATATAATTTTATGGAACTTTCCAAATTAGAAGTTTCTAACTTGAGTTATAAAAGTGAAAAAAAAAATTATCTGGATATTTGACCTGATAAATAATTCTAGCTTGTCAATATAAGTTGAAAATATATATCTTTATGAAAACTTGCTTAATATATTTATGCTCAGTAATTTTAATAAGCTATTATTACTAATTTTATTACTAAATGAAAATATCACATCCCATGTTAAAGGTTAAAATCTTAATTATTTTCATTTTAATGTTAATGATTCAAGACTCTGTTCATTAAGTAATCATGAATGATCCAAGTTTGAGAAGCCTTGATCTACATCATTACAACATGTTTGCATAAAAATAAAAATTCTAGAGATATATGCAAACATTTTGATGTTATACTAAATATGTATATATAAAACATAAATATAAATAAAATAAGGTTAATCATGTAGATTAAATTGGCTATTTCTGTAGGAGAAATGTCACTTGATAAATTTATTAACTCACTACAGAACATTGAATAAGGCTTTTTTTTTTTCTCATTGAAATCACAATGAAAAATCTAATGAGGACTTCTGGGAAGATGGCATTGGAATAGGAAGGCAGGGCTCAAATTTCTTACAAAAATATTGGAGCCCCTAAATCAGGTAAATTACAAATTTTGGTACGCATTTATTATTTAAGTATGTTCATGTATGAATAATATACTTGAATAAAATTTTAATAAAACACACATTTACACAATGGAGGAAAGATAAAAGC
The DNA here is from genome assembly GCA_029593785.1 of Cabassous unicinctus. Taxonomy (NCBI): domain Eukaryota; kingdom Metazoa; phylum Chordata; class Mammalia; order Cingulata; family Chlamyphoridae; genus Cabassous; species Cabassous unicinctus. Next base: position 10,507 of record JAQZBX010058831.1, read on the forward strand.
TGCCTGAGGGAGTTGCTTTGGGGAACTGCAAACCAGGACATTTCTGCATTGTCCAGGAAGGTGAGGGATAGAGAGAGACAAAGAAGGTGAAACAAAAAACATAAGTTTCTAGCTCCTGTACAGGGGAATGGGACCTATCTCCAACTCCCAAAGTGGACAGCCTGGATATAATTTGTTCCTCACTGCAGCCAACTCAGAGGGGACAAGACAATTTCCTCCCTGGTACATGGAAGGTTGTGGTGGAGAGCAAAGAGAGATTTCACCTCAGTGGGTGTAGTCAGCAGAGCCTCCTTTGAATCACAGCTCTGGCCAGACCAGAATCATGGACAAGTGGAGGTTGAAAAAGACACCTCCATGGAAAGATTTGCTGAAGACTGCCTTCTGATCCAGATTGGAAAGACTGCAAGAAGAAAAAATGATTTTAGGGGTCTTTCATGTTTTAGACCCCTTGCATATTATGTGCACCCTATTAGTGGATGTCTGGCTCTTTTTGATAACCTAGGCTGGGAAATTTTAAAGACAGAAAAAGTTGAAACAAAAATCAAAGAAGAGCCATGTAACAATACCACCAGGCAAAGAGAGAAATTGATTATCAGAATGAATTCAACAACATAATCAGATGCCAAGATATCAGCAAAAATTCATAAGCCATATGAAGAAACAGGAAGATATATCCCTGAAAAAGGAAGAAATCAAAATTCCTGATGAGATATAGGATTTAAGACAACTACTTAATGGTAATCAAACATATCTCCTAAATAAATTCCAGGAGTTAAAGGAAAATATAACTAGATATATAAAGATTACTAAGAAGACACTGGGTGAGCATCAAGAACAATTTAAAGCCTACAAAGAAAAGTAACAGAACTTATGGGAATGAAAGACAAAATGGATGGGATTAATGTAATATTAGAGGCATATAACAGTAGATTTGAAATAGCAGAGAACAAATAAGTGAAATCAAGAATAGTACATCTGAACTTGAAAAGATGGAAGAGACATAAAGAATATACAGTTTCAAGGAATTGAATGACAACATGAAATGCACAAACATGCACATTATATAAGTGTCCCAGAAGGAGAAGAGAATGAAAAGGGGTCAAAAAATATTTGAGGGAATAATGACTGAAAATTTCCCAACCCTTATGAAAGACATAAATAGCAATGTCCAAAGACAATGCACCCCAAACAGAATAAATCTGAATAAACATAGTCTGAGATATCTGCTATTCAAAAGGTCAAATCCCAGAGATAAAGAGAGGATTCTATAGCACTAAGAGAACAGAAATGCATCACATGTAAGGGAAGCACAGTAGCAATAAGTGCTAACCTCATCATAAACCATAAATGTGAGAAGGTAGTGGTATGATACATTTAATGTACTGTAAGAGAAAAACTACCAGCCAAGATTTTTTATCCAGCAAATATGTCCTTCAGAGATTAGGTTGAATTTAAAGTCTTCAAAGACAAAGACAAAACTGAGAGAGTATGTTACCAAATGACCATTTTTACAAGAGACACTAAATGGAGTGTTATAGCCTCAAAGGAAAAGACAAGGGCAAGAGACTTGGAGAAGAGTGAAAAATTAAATTTATTAGTAAGGATTACTGAAAGGGGAAAAAAAGAGACATTAGAAAGTAAAGACAGTGGAAAGTCAAAGGATAAAACTGGATGAAGTAAGTAATGCCTTCACAGTAATAATACTGAATGCTAATGGAGTGAAACCAACAATCAAAATAGATAAACTGACAGAATGGATAAAAAATATGAGCCATCTAGATGCTGCCTACTAGAGACTTGCCTCAGAAATAAGAACAAAATCAGGTTGAAATTGGAATGTTGGAAAAACATACTCAATGCAAATAGTAAACAAAAAATATATGGAGTAGCGATACTAATATTGTACAAAATAGATTTTAAATGCAAAACTATTATAAGAAATGATGAAGGTCATTATATATTAACAAAAAGGGCAATTAACCAAAAAAGAAATAACTATATTAAATATTGATGCATGTAACCTGGTTGTCCTAAGATACATCAGGCACACACTGGCAAAACTGAGAGGAGAAAGAGACATTTCTATAATAATAGTTGGAGACTCTAATACACCACTCTCAGTATTGGATAGGATTTCTGGACAGAAGATAAATAAGGAAACAGAGAGGTTGAATAATATGATAAATGAACCAGACCTGACAGATATTTAATGAATTATACACCAAGACAGCAGGATATACATGATTCTCAAGTGCTTACATTTCTTTTTCCGGGATAGACCATATGTTGGGTCACAAGACAAGCCTTAATATATTTAAAAATACTGAAATTATGCAAAGAACTTTTTCTGATCATAATGGAATGAAGGTAGAAATCAATAACAGGCAGAAAACTGGAAAATTCATAAATATGTGAAGATTAAACAACACACTCAAATAATCAGTGGGTCCAAGAAGAAAATGCAGGAAAAATCAGTAATATAGAGAGACAAATAAAAACAGGAACACAACATATCTAAACATATGAGATACATCAAAGGCAGTGCTGAGAGGGAAAATTATTGCCCTCAATGCTTACATTAAAAAAAAAAAGAGCTAAACTCTAAGACCTAACTGTATACTTCAAGGAACTAGAAAAATAGCAGAACACAAAAGAAACAAGACAAAACAACACAAAACAAGACAAAAAAAAACAAGACAAAAGAAACAAGACAAAAGAAAAGACAAAAGAAACAAGACAAAAGAAAGAATTAATAGAGATCAGAGAAAATATAATTGAAACTGAGAACAAAAAAATAGAATCATCAAAACCAAAAGCTGGTTTCTCAAGAAGATCTAAAAAATTAAAAACCCTTAGCTCACTAACAAAGAAAGAAAGAGGGAAGATGCAATTAAATAAAATCAGAAATGAGAGGGGGAAATTGCCACTGATAACACAGATAAGTGAGATCAGAAAAGAATACTTTAAACAGTATGCCAAAAAATTAGACAATATGCATGAAATGGACCAATTGCTAGAAACACATGAACAACCTACACTGAACCTAGAAGAAATAGAAGACTTTAATACACCAACAACAAGAAAAGAGATTGAAACAGTCATCAAAAACATCCTTAAAATGAAAATCCCATGATCAAATGGTTTCACAGGAGAATTCTCCCAATCACTCAAAGACATTCTAACACCAATCTTTCTCAAGTTCTTCCAAAAAATTGAACAGGTGGAAACACTACTAAACTTACTCTATGAATCAACACCACCCTAACAGCAAAGCCAGATAAAAAAATACAATGAAAAAAGTAAATTACAGTCCAATTTCTCTAATGAATATATATGCAAAAATCGTCAACAAATTCATCCTCAACACCATGAATCCAAAAGTATATTAAAAGAATTATACATCATGATCAAGTGTGTTTTATCCCAGTTTTGCAAAGATCATTCTACATAAGAAAATCTGTTAGTACCATAAATAACATTAATAAATTGAAGAAGACAATAATGTGATTATCTTGATTGATGCAGAAAAGGTATTTGACAAAATAAAGCATGCTTTCTTGATTAAAAAAAACAGCACACCAAAAGATAGGAATCAAAGAAATATTTCTCAACATGGTAAAGTGCATATATGAAAAACCCACAGCTAACATTATACTCAATGGTGAAACACAGAAAGTTTTCCCTCTGAGATCAGGAAGAGGACAAGGATGTCCACAGTCTCCACTGTTATTCAATATTGTGCTAGAAGTTCTAGCTAGAGCTCTTAGAGAATAGAAAACAAATAAACAATAAAAGGCACCCAAATAGGAAGCGAAGGAGTAAACTTTCACTATTCACTACTGATAAAATCCTGTACATAGAAAATCCACAAAGGTCCACAAAAAAGCTACTGGAACTAATAGACAAGTTAAGCAAATTGGTGGAATATAAGATTAATATGCAAAAATCAGTAGGTTTTCTCTAGATCACTACATCTACACTACATTTTAAACTGAGGGAAAAGTCAGAAAAAATTCCATTTATAATAATGCCTAAAAGAATCAAATATTTAGGAAAAAGAACTTATCTAAGGACAAAAAGGATTTGTGTTCAGAAATCTACAAATATTGTTAAAAGAGATCATTGAAGAACTAAATAAATGGAAGGATATTCCACGTTTATGTATTGAAAGACTAAATATTCTTCAGATGTCAATTCTACCCAAACTGATTTTCAGATTCAATGCGAACCCGATAAAATTCCCAAAACAGTTTTTTCCATAATTGTAAATGCCAATTATTAAATTTATTTGGATGGGTCAGGGGCCCAAAATAGGCATAAAATATCTTTAAACAGAAGAATGGGGTTAGATGACTCTCACTTCCTAACTTTAACATATATTACCTAGGTAAAATGGTAAAAACAGCATGGGACTTGCATAAAGATAGACTCATTGACCAATGGGATGAATTGAAAATTGAGAAATAGACTCTCACAGCTACAGTTAAGTGATTATTTTATTTTTTAATTTTAAAGAAGCTTTAGATAAAATAAATATTACATAAAAAGTATAAGGCATTCTCATATTTCCACCCCCTCCCTACCACACTTTCCCACATTAACAACATCTTTCATTAGTGTGGTATATTTGTTACAATTGATGAACACATATTGAAGCATTGTTACTAACTGTGGACATAGTTTACATTATAATTTACACTCTGGCTTACACAAGTTTATAGGTTATGACTAAATGTAAAATGTCCTGTATCTGTCATTGCAGTGTCAGCAGGACAATTCCAATGTTCTGAAAATGCCCCCATTTTAAACCTATTCTTCCCTCTCTCTCCCCTCATAAACTCTGGTGGACACTACCTTTATATCAACCATCCCCAAATTCTCAATATTTGGGAATGAATAATGGACTAAAGTAGACTTCTTATTATTCTATTATATATCTATTATTACTCTAGTAATGGAAGAACTTTTATCATTGATTTCAAGTAATTTTGACAAGGCTGTCAATCCCACCCAGTTTGGTCAGAACTGTCTATTCAACAAATGGTGTTGGGAATACTGAATACCCATAGTTCAAATAAAGAATGAGTACCCCTATCTCACAATGTATACAAAATTAACTCAAAATGTGTCAAAAGCCTAAATATAAAAGCTAGAACTATAAACTCCTAGAAGAAAATGTAGGGAAATATATTCCAGATGTTTTGATAGGTGATGGTATCTTAACCCTTACACTCAAAGCATGAGCAATGAAAGAGTAAAATAGATAAATGGGACCTCCTCAAAATTAAACACTTCTCTGCTTCAAATAAGATGGTTAAAAGGCAGCCTACTGAATAGGAGAAATTTTTGGAAACCACATATCTGATAAGTCTTTGTTATCCATGTTTTATAAAAAGATCATATAGCTCAATGACAAAATGACAAGGAACCTAATTTAAAAATTGGCAAAAGACTTAAGAGATACTTTTCCAAGAATAAATATAAATGACCAAAAAGCACATGAAAATATGCCCATTGCCTATTAGGAAAATGCAGATCAAAAGCACCAAGAAATATCATTCACACCTTATGAAATAACCTTTATAAAACAAAACAAAACAAAACAAAACAGAAAACTACAAATCCTGGAGAAGGTGAGGAGAAACAGGAACATTCCTTCACTGTTACTTCAAAAGCAAAATGGTGCAGCCTCTGTGGAAATGACTTTGCCACTTCCTCAGGAAGCTAAATATAGATGTGCCATTTTATCCAGTAATTCCCCTACTAGTAATATACTCTGAAGAATTAAAAGCAAGGCACTAATAAATATTTGTACAACAATGTTCATAGTGGCATTATTCACAATTCCTAAAAAATTGAAACAACCTAAATATCTATCAACTGATGAATGAATAAACAAAATGGGTGTATACATATAGTGGAATTTTTTTCATCTGTAAGAAGAAATAAAAGTGGGATATATAAGAAAACATGGAATTACCTTGAGGACATTATGTTGAACATTATGTTGAGTGAAATAAGCCAGGTACAAAAGGACAAATATTTTATTGTCTCATTAACATTACTTAAATATGATGAAAACACTCATGAAGATAAAGCCTAGAGTACAGGCTACTAAGAGACAGAATATGGGTTGAGAAGTGGAAGGTGATGCTTAATGTATGTGGAATGTTTAATAAGGTGAACTGTCAATGTGGAGAAATGGATGGAGTTGATAGTATCAGACTATAATGAGTATAGGGGGTAGTCTATGAATGTTAACGTCAATTTAAAGAAAACTAGAGGATGATCTAAGGACTGTATAACATAGTGATTTCAGTAGTGCTCAATGATGGTTGATCATAGTACAAACACAAGAATGTTTCTCTATTATAAAGTATTAAGAATATCAAAATACATAGAAAAATACAACTAATGTGACATATAGACTATAGTTAACAGTAATATTGTAATATTTTTACAGCAATGATAAAGAAGGTACTATGTCAATGCCAAGAGTCAATAGTGGAGTGGTATAAGTGGATATGGGATTTTTCCTTTTGTAGTAATGAAAATGTTCTGAAATGAACCGAGCAGATGACAGCACAACTCTGTGGTGAACCTGGAAGTCATTGAGAGTACACTTTGGATGGATTGTATAAGACAGGGGACCATATAACACAGTGAACCCCATGGTGTATGATAGACTGTGGCTAACAGTACATTTATGAGAATATTTTCTCATTAACTATAACAATTATATGATACTAATATATGGAGTTAAGAATAGGATGATTTGTTGGAAAACAACAGCTACTGGAATCTATTTTTTATAGTTAGTAGTAATGTTATAATGATGTTCTTTCATCAATTGTAACAAATGTGTCACAACAATGTAAGGTATTGGAAGTTGGGAATGACTGGGAATCCTGTATCTTATGCATGATTGTTTTTTAAACTCACAACTTCTCAAATACAATGAAACCAGAGGCAATATATCATATGAAATGATTATCATTTCATGGGTATTTCATCTGATTCTAGCTTATCAATTTTCTTCAGTGAGAAAGGCTCTTATGTCTGCATTACTTAAGTTTCCATCTCTTTAAAAACTTGTAGATTAAAGATATGCTTTAGAAAATCACTCAACATTTGAAGCTTCCATGTCCTT
>JAQZBX010058832.1:0-17657 GCA_029593785.1 Cabassous unicinctus
AAAAATTACAGGTATTCCCATGTTCCCCACCTCCCACACCTCCCATAACATCCCACATAAACATCTTTCATTAGTGTGGCACATGACCCGCAATGGATATACACATCCTGGGGCTTTGCCACTAAGCATGGACCATAGTTCACATTGTAGACCACACTCTCTCCCATACAGTTATGCATGTTATATGCTGATGTAAGATGGCCTATATCTGTCATTGTAATGTCCCTCAGGATAATTCCCAAGTCCTGAAAAAGCACCTGTGTTACAACTGCTTTTCCCTTCCCTGCCCCAAAAGCATCCAATGGCCACTGGCTCCACCTCACTGTTGTAATTTTTCCATTGCTTGAACTTTTATAAATTTTGATGATATTTACCATGTCTTGAGTCCATCACTGTAAGGTAATGAAAAACATTTCCACTGACCACTATATACCCCCTGTTCGATCTATTCTGTTCCTCCTTCCCCATCCCCCTGGGGCCCATGACGACACCCTGGCTTGATTCATTGGATGACAAGATTCATAGTTACATGCAACAAGAGGTCTTGACACACTGGTTTGTCCTCCCCTAATAGGAACTACCCTTGCTCTTAAGAGATGCTGACCTGTCTATTTCTGAGCAAATCAGTCCTTCCAAAGATGGGAGTCCATCTCCTTCCCATTCATTGTGTGGGTCTCCATCCACTGATACAACACATTATAGCAGGATGAACACTCACATACTCCCTAGAAGCCTGCTCCAGTTGTGCCCTGTCCCGAATGCCTCCCCAACCAACACCCTAAACCAGTGACACTTCCTTGTCATATTGCCTTAAGAGCATTCCCACCTCTGTATTTTCAATCTCATACCCACAAATCCCCAGTGTTCACCTGGTCCCTCTCCCATCTCGCTCCCCAGTATCCTGGGTATTCTAACCCACCCTTCCCTATCTACCCACCTGTCAACCCTGCACCACCAAACCCAATAATATCACTACCCACCTGTCCTATCCCTTCAATATGCAACTACACTCTATGAATTTACCATAGATTATGTCCGTATGGGTGATGGCTCACAACTCCCTCTTCTCCTTCTCTTTCTTGTAAACCTATCTTTCAGTCAATAGTTCTTGGAGACTGCTCAATTTCCTTAATTCATATCAGTGAGGTCATGTACTGTTCATCCTTCAATGTCTGGCTTGCTTCACTCAAAATAAAGTCTTCAAAATTCATCCATGTTATCTCATGTGTTAGCCCTTTAGTCCTTCTTACAGCAGAGTAATATTCCATTGCACGCATGTACCACATTTTGTTTATCCATTCATCTGTTGATGGACACCTGGGTTGATCCAACTTTTGGCAATATGCCACTATGAACATTGGTGTGCATATATCTGTTCATGTCTTTGCTTTCAATTCTTCTGTGTATATACCCAGCAGTGGAACCACTGGGTCAAATGGAAGATCCATAGTTAGTTTTTTGAGGAACCACCAAACTGTCCTCCACAGTGGCTGGACCATTCCACAATTCCACCAGCAGTGGGTGAGGGTTCCCATTCTTCCACATCCTCTCCAACACTTGTAGTCTGCTGTTTTTTTAATAGTTACCATTCTAATGTGTGTAAGATGGTATCTCATTGCAGTTTTGACTTGCATTTCCCAAATAGCTAGCGATGTCGAGTATTTTTTCATGTGCTTTTTAGCCATTTGTATTTCTTCCTTGGAAAAGCATATTTTCAGGAGACTTGCCCATTTTTTAAATGGGTTGTTTGTCTTTTTATTTTCGAGGTGTAGGATTTCTTTATATATGCAGGATATTAGGCTCCTATCAGATATATGGTTGCCAAATATTTTCTCCCATTGGGTTGGCTGCCTTTTAATTTTCTTGATAACGTCATTTGAGGTGCAAAAGTTTTTAATTTTGAGGAGATCCCATTTATCTATTTTTTCTTTTGCTGCTCGTGCTTTGGGTGTGAAGTTCATGAAACCATTTCCTATTACAAGGTCCTGAAGATGCTTCCCTATATTATCTTCCAAGGTCTTTATGGTCTTGGCTCTTATATTTAGGTCTTTGATCCATCTTGAGTTGATTTTTGTATAAGGTTTAAGATGGTATTCCTCTCTCATTCTTTTGGTTATGGATATCCAGTTCTTCAAGCACCCCTTGTTAAAGAGGCCATTCTCTCCCAACTAAGTGGGCTTGGTGGCCTTGTTGAATATCAGATGACTGTATATGTGAGAATTTATATCAGAACATTCAATTCTGTTCCATTGGTCAGTATGTCTATCCTTGTGCCGATACCATGCAGTTTTGAGCACTGTAGCTTTGTAGTATGTTTTAAAGTCAGGCAGTGTGATACCTCTAACTTCATTTTTCTTTTTCAATATGTCATTGGCGATTCGGGACCTCTTATCCTTCTAAATAAATTTTGTAGTTAGTTTTTCCAATTTCTTAAAAAATACAGTGTTGATTTTTATTGGGATTGCATTAAATCTGTAGATTAGTTTGAGTAGGATAGACATCTTGATGATGTTTGGTCTTCCTATTAATGAACAGGGAATATTCTTCCATTTACTTAAGTCTTCTTTGATTTCCTTTAAAAGTGTTGTGTAGTTTTCTGTAGATAAGTCCTTTACATCTTTAGTTAAATTTATTCCTAGGTATTTGATTTTTTTAGTTACTGTTGTAAAAGGTATTTTTTTCTTGATTTCCTCCTCAGATTGCTCATTATTGGTGTACACAAATGCTACTGATTTTTGAGCATTGATCTTATACCCTGCGATGTTAGTAAACTCCTTTATAAGTTCTACAAGCTTTGTTGTAGATTTCACAGGGCTTTCTACATATAGGATCATGTCATCTGCAAATAATGAAATTTTTACTTCTTCTTTTCCAATTTGGATGGCTTTTATATCTTTTTCTTGCCTCAGAGCTCGATCAAGTACTTCTAAGACAATGTTAAATAGGAGTGGTGATAGTGTACATACTTGTCTTGTTCCCAATCTCAGAGGGAAGGCTTTTAGGATTTCACCATTGAAGATGATGTTAGCTTTGGGTTTTTCATATATACCCTTTATCATGTTCATAAAGTTTCCTTCTATTCCTATCTTTTTCAGTGTTTTTATCAGGAAAGGGTGCCGTATTTTGTCAAATGCTTTTTCTGCATCTATAGAGATGATCATGTGATTTTTTTCTTTCAATCTGTTTATGTGGTGTATTACATTGATTGATATTCTTATGTTGAACCATCCTTGTGTAGCCGGTATGAAACCCCCTGGTCATGGTATATAATTCTTTTGATATGTTGTTGAATGCAATTAGCAGTATTTTGTTGAGGATTTTAGCATCTAGGTTCATTAGAGAAATTGGTCTGTAATTTTCCTTTCTTGTGGTATCTTTGTTTGGCTTTGATATTAGGGTAACTCATCATAGAATGAGTTAGACAACGTTCCTTCTTCTATTTTTTTGGAAGAGCTTAAGCAGGATTGGTGTTAGCTCTTTCTGGAATATTTGGTAGAATTCAGTTGTGAAGCCATCTGGTCCTGGGCTCTTCTTAGTTGGGAGGTTTTTGATGACTAAGTCTATCTCTTTACTTGTAATTGGACTGTTGAGTTCATCAGTTTCTTCTTTCATCAATGTAGGCTGCTTGTGAGTTTCTAGGAATTTGTCCATTTCCTCTAAATTATCATTCTTGTTGGCATATAATTTTTCAAAGTATCCTCTTATGGTACTCTTTATTTCTGTGGGGTCAGTAGTGATATCTCTTTCCTCATTCCTTATTCTGTGTAATTGCAACTGCTCTCTCTTGTTTCTTTGTTAGTCTGGCTAAGGGTTTGTCAATTTTATTGATCTTCTCGAAGAACCAGCTTTTGGTTTTGTTTACTTTTTCTAGTGCTTTCTTATTTTCTATTTCATTTAGTTCTGCTGTAATCTTTGTTATTGCCTTCTTTCTACTTTCTTTGGGGTTAGATTGTTGTTGTTTTTCCAATTCCTCCAGATGTGCAGTTAGGTCTTCAATTTTAGCTCTTTCTTCTTTTTTGATATATACATTTATGGCTATGAATTTCCCTCTCAGGACAGCTTTGGCTGCATCCCATAGGTTTTGATATGTTGTGTTGTCATTTTCATTCGTTTCAAGGTAGTTACTGATTTCTTTTGAGATTTCTTCCTTGGCCCACTGTTTGTCTAAGAGTGTGTTGTTTACTTCCATATCTTTGTGCCTAATCTGGTTCTCTGGCCCTTAGTGATTTCCAATTTCATTTCATTATGGTCAGAGAAATTACTTTTTATAATCTCAATCTTTCTGAATTCATTGAGAGTTTTTCTGTGGTTTAGCATGTGTTCTATCTTGGAGTATGATCCATGTGCTATCGAGAAGAATGCATATCCCGCTGTATTTGGGTATAGTGTTTTGTATATGTCTATTAGGTCCAGGTCCTCTAATGTATTATTCAGAGTCTTTGTTTCTTTATTGATTCTTTGCCTAGCTGTTCTGTCTAATGGTGATAATGGTGTATTAAAGTCCCCCATTATAATTCTAGAGGCATTTATGTCTCCACTTAGTTTTTCCAGTGTTTGCCTCATGTATTTTGAGGCACCCTGTTTAGGTGCATAAATGTTTATGACTGTTCTCTCTTCTTGAAAGATTACACCTTTTACTAATATATAGTGTCTATATTTTCTCTCTTGCAATAGTTTTGCATTTAAATTCTATTTTGTCTTTTATTAGGATAGCTACTCCTGCCCTTTTTGATTATTGTTTGCTTTTAAAATTGTTTTCCAGCCATGACTTTCAGCCTTCTTGAATCCCTGGATCTAAGGCGGCTTTCTTGTAGACAACTTATAGATGGATCATATTTCCTTATCCATTCTGCCAATCTGTGTGTCTTGACTGGTAAGTTTGATCCATTAACATTCAGTGTTATTACTCTCAATGAATTTCTTACATCAGCCATATTTTCTTTGGGTTTATGTATGTCATATATTGTTTTTATTTCTCTTTTTGTCTTTTTAGTTATTCTTACATTCTCTTCCAACTCTCTCTTTCCTGTTTTTTCCTTTCAACCTGTAGAACGTCCTTTGTATTTCTTGAAATGCAGGTTTTTATTGTCATACTCTTCTAATTTCTGTTTATCTGTGTATATTTTGAACTCTCCAATATTTTTGAATGTCAGCTTTGCTGGGTAGAGAATTTGTGGCTGGAAATTTTTTTCTTTGAGTACCTTGACTATGTCATACCACTGTCTTCTTGCCTCCATGGTTTCAGATGAGAAATCAGTACTTAATCTTATTGTGCTTCCCTTGTATGTGATGGTTCTCTTTTCTCTTGCTGCCTTGAGTATTTTCTCTTTGTGTTGAGCACTGGACATTTTGATAATTATATGTCTTGGAGTAGGCCTGTTGGGATTTATACTGTTTGGGGTGCACAGTGTTCCTGGACATGTACATCCATCTCCCTCAATAGTTTTGGGAAATTTTCAGCCATTATTTCCTTCATACTCCTTCTGTTCCCTTTCCCTTCTCTTCTTCTGGGATGCCTATAATGTGTATGTTTGTGCATTTTGTGTTGTCAGTTAAATCCCTAAGTCCCAGCTGGATTTTTTCTATCTTTTTATCTATCTGTTCTACTATCTGTTTGATTTCAGATATACTGTCTTCCACATCACCAATTCTTTCTTCTGCCTGTTCAAATCTTCTGTTATGCGAATCCAGCGTCTTTTTAATTTCTTGGATTGTGCCATTCATCATCATCATATCTGTTATCTTTTTATGTATGTTTACAATTTCTTCAGAATGTTCTCCCAGTGTCTTCTTAATATCATTAATCTCTTTTTTCACTTCATTAGGTTGGTCCATTACATTTGTTTGGACAGGTTTGATTAGTTGTTCGATGTTCTGCATCTCTTCCTGGTTTTTAGTTTGTTCATTGGACTGGTCCATGTCTTCCTCCTTCTCAGTATGGTTCGTAATTTTTTGTTGCCCTCTGTTCATCATTTTATCTTGATTGGTTTATTCAGTTGATTAGCTTCTCTCTCTTCTCTAGAGTCTTATTTAGCTGGTGGTTTTGTGTGTGTGTTAAGTTTTCTCTTTGACTCTTTGTTTTTCTAGTTCTATTTCCTTGCTTTTTTCTATGTTCCTTTGAAGGAAAAAGATTAGGGCTAGAGGAATCAAAAGAGGTAAGAAAGGAAAAGGGATAATAGTAATATTGATAAAAGTTAAAAGAGGGGCCATAAAAGACTTAGTAAAATGAATATTTAACTCATGGAGGCAGTGTAGCATAATAGGGAAATAAAAGTGGAGTTTCTACAATGGAATCAGAAACCAGAGAGATAAAAATATATAGAATGATTTAAGAGAATGAATGATGAGGAGAGAGAGAAAGAGTAAAGACAGGGCTGAAAGGAAGAAGTTAATAATAACAATAAAAAAGAAAACAGAAGAGACAAGATAGAAATTGACACCCGTGAAGTTGAGGACTAATGAAAAAAGGTGGAATGTAAGAACCACAACAGAAAGCAGAGGGTACAAAGACGAAGGAAGGAAAAGAGATAGCATTGGTAAACAAAATCAATATACACAGAGAATGGGAAATCAAGGAAGAAAAAGCACAGCAAAGAAGAAACAAGCTAGCAGCACCTAATTAAAAAAAGGGTGGGGTGGGGGGAGGAAAGAGGAAAGAAAAGCAAGAAACAAACCAACAAAGAAAAACAAAACAAAGCTAAGGTAGAACAGCGTTCCTTCTTGGACCCTTGTGGAGCCTCTCAGCCTGCCTGTGTTCATCAATCAATTACCCTGCAGGCTCCTCTCTGCAGGTTTTGAGGCAGATTTTAGCAAGTAAACTAAGTTAGTTTTGTTTTTTTTTAAAGTAAACTTTTTTTTTTTTTGGAGAAATAAGGGACCCAAAAGAAGGCATCTTCTAGACCACCCCCTCCACCGAGGGGACCCTAAATAGGCTCGTGGAAACTTATCAAACACTTCCCACTGCCTGATCCCCCCACCACCAGCAGAGCTGAAACTCTGATACTTAAACTATAAAATTGGTTGACTCTGCCCCCTCCCGAGCCAAGCCTCCATAACACAGGGCGGCTAGGCAAATCAGGCTTCCTCAGCAGATTTGCCTCTCCCCTTAGCCCAGCACCATTTCAAGCAAAGTGGTGAGCTCCCCAAAGCTGCAATGGGTTCCATGCAGCCAAACCCATAGAAAGGAAACAACCTCTCCACCCTCTGGCAGAATCCTCCCACTCTCGGAGAATGCTCCCTCTCATCGGGTTGCTGGCGGAAGTTGGGGCTTACCCTAGCCCTTTGCCCTGAGGGTGGGGCTTAGCTGTCCACATCCATGATGTCCAGCTGGGGAAAAACTCATGATTTTTTCTTTAACAATCCACCTCACTGTCCAGCTCCCTCCAGAATGATGTCCCTAAGGTTTTCTCTCCATGGGCTCCCAGAACAGACCACTCGGACAGGATCCTGTCCCCAATCAGCCATCCTCTGCGAGAGAGATGGTGAGTGCTCACGTAAACTGATGCCATCTTTCCCCTTCTCCCCCTGTGCTATTGCTATATAGTGTTCTCCGTTAGTTAAAAACCAAGGTATTTTGTTTTCAAAGAAGTTTTAGGTCACAGTAAAGTCACATACAGAATGCAGGGGACTCCCATATACCCAACATGCGCCCCCTTTTCCCCTTTCCTATATTAATACCTTTTTATATGTGGATTGTACATTTGTTACAACTGATACACAAATAGTGAAACATAGCTACTAACCATGGTCAATGGTTTACATTATGGTTTACATTTTAGACCGTACACTTTTATAAATTTTGATGATACTTAACATGGCCTGTGTCCATCATTGCAAGATCATGCAGAACACTTCCATTGCCCACTAAATACTCCCTGTTCCATCTATTCTATTCCACTCTTCCCTTCCTCTTGGGGCCCACGGCAACCACTCAGCTTCACTCCTTGGATGAAAAGATTCATAGTTACTTGCAGCAACACTGAGTTCTTGACACACTGGTTTGTCCTCCTCTATTAGGAACTACCCATGATCTTGAGAGACACCCACCCCTCTGTTTGAGAACATATCGGTCCTCCTCAGGATGGGAGTTCAGCTCCTTCCCACTCATTATGTGGGTCTCCACCGACAGATACAACACATTATGACAAAATGATCACTCGCACACTCCCTAGAAGCCTGCCTCAGATGTGCCCTGTCCTGAATGCCCCCCCCATCCAACACCTTAAACCAGTAACCCTTCCTTGTCATATTGCCATAAGAGCATTCCCAACTTTGTACTTTCAACCACATACTCGCCAATCCCCAGTGTTAACCTGGTCCCTCCTCCAACCCTCCCCCCAGACCCATGGACCATCCAACCCACCCTCCCCATTCTAACCTCCCTGTCAAACCTGTATCACCTAACCCAATAGTACCACTACCCTCTTGTCACTGGGGAATAAATGAAAGAAAATGTCACTGTACATACAGGACAACAGATATTACAGTGATGAAAGGCAAAATGTCAAAAAATTTTTTTAAAATATTTTTCATTATTTTTTAATATCCCAATTCATAAATTTTATTTTATAGTTTTCTTTAAATTTTTATTTATTTTATTTCTTATATTTAAACCTACCATTATTATTTCATTTTCCTGTTAATTGTATTTGCCTATTTTTTAGGCTTCATTTTTGAAGAAGCTTTAGATCACAGAAGGGTTACAACTGGGGCAGGGGAGGATCATTGGTGTGGGATGTCAGTGATAGGGGATACATGGGAGGAAGTTCTCCTGGACATACATATAAGGTATATAATTGTGTTGATATGTTCACAGGGCATTGTCACAGTGGGTGAAGATTCATACAATAACTGATAGAATATTGAAATTCCCATCCTGTAGAGCTCTGTCACGTTCTCTAATAGAGCAGCAATTGTTCCCCAAGTGCAGGGGTGTTACTGGCAAAGGAGGATAGTCCATTAATGGGCCCTTGATATTGACGACTATGCTTGTGAGCATTTGCTCTTGAAATTGAAACTTAGCCTAGTATTGTGGGGCGCCTAAGAGTTGCCTCCTGAGAGCCTCCTTCTTGCTCAAATGTGGCCTTTCTCTAAGCCAAACTCAGCATATAAATATATTACCTTTCCCCCCAGCGTGGGACATGATTCCTGGGAATGAGCCTCCCTGGCACTGAGGGAGTACTACCAATCACCAACTATCAATGCAACTGGAAAAATACCTCAAATAAAAGGAGGAAAAGGTAAACACAAAAGAGTTTATATGGCTAAGAGACTTTAAAGTGTGTCAGGAGGTCATCCCAGAGGTAATGCTTATGCACATCTAAGCAGGATCTTATAGACTGCCAAAGTGGATGCTACCTCAAATAGTCAGGCTCCTGAGGGCTCTAGAGACACCCAGGTCCTGCAGTCAGGGCAGATAACCAGAGTTTGGTGCCTTGCTGGTGGACCCTACTTTGGAGTTTGTGCTCCTGAAAGTGACAGAGTTGAACTCAGTCATGTCTTCCCTACACATGGCTCATCTGTCCCTTAATTTAAATCTATACTTGGTGCTGGAGTGGATAGGTACATGTCCAAGAGACTTGAATCTTTGGACTGTCCATGTGCCAGCTCGGCCCTGAGCCTCAGTGGAGTTGCAACACTCACTCTCCAGTTCATTGGACTCACCCAGGACAACTAACAAGGAGGTGAGGATTGACAACCACCATACCAGGGAAGTGAGAGAGCCCACAACTGCAAGCAAGAGAGTCCCATCCATTGGCTGTATGGGATCAAAGGACCCTCTCAATTAGAGGTGTAGTGGATATCATCATCCCAGAATCCTCAGGATTGGAGAATGAACTATGGACTAGAATGGACTTATTGGTATTCTACTATAGACTTATTGTGATTCTAGCAATGGAAGAAATTACAGCATTGATGTGGAGGCAGTGGCTACTGGAGGCTCTGGGGCAGGGGGAAGGAAAGACAGGTGTAATGTGGTGGCTTTTTCAGGACTTGGGAATCGTCCTGAATGGCATTGCAATGACAGATATAGGCCATTTTATATCTTCCCAAAGCCTGCAGATTTGTGTGGGAGAGTGTAAACTACAATGTGAACTATAGGCCATGCTCAATGGCAATGCCCCAGGATCCATTTTTCAATTGCAATGAATGTGCCACACTAATGAAGGATGTTATTTATGTGGGAGGGTGTGGGAGGTGTGGGGAGCAGGGCATATGGGAATCCTTATATTTTTTGTGTAACCTTTGTGTAATCTAAGTATCTTTAAAAAAATTTAAGAATATATTTAAAAAAAAACAGTGTAAATTCATGGCAAATGTATGGTGGCTTTTCACCCAGATGATGTCACTTTCCCCATTGTAATGACACTGATTGCTTGCGGCATTGCTCTTTTCATCATCTTTACAGGGATAACCTTTTGTGACATATGCCAGAAGGCACAGGAATTCACTTACCATCAATTAGAAGAATTCTCCAGGCGTAGTTAACCAGAGGATCAAGTTGAGACTTCTGCAATGGAGGCAGCAACAGCCAGGACCACATGATATGTGGAATCTGTTTATCTTCAAGCTTTTGGACCTTTTTAATGTCTCTAGAAACTTTTTAAATAAAAATAAACTATGCTTTTTAAAAAATACTTCTAGGAGAGGGGGAAACATGTTACATGTCAGAAAGTGATACGTTGTTTGAGCAGAATTCAGGGAAACAAATTAACTATGGGAATATTTGTGACAGAGTCCATATACAGGTGTTTCTTTTTTTTTTTTTTAAGAGGAAGACATTTTTATGTGTGTGTATAATATAGCTCTGGAATAAATAAGGTTGAACTAACACTATTTTCTGGCAATAAATTTCTCTGAACTTAAACTATGTCCTTGAAATCTCCTTCTTCTCAAATACAAAGGACCACAGACATTCTATAAAAACAAACAAAAACTGCAGTTTTATTTTAGCACTGTAGGACTTCTTTCTAATTTCTGCCTCCTACCATTCTGAATCCACCTGCACTGACTTCAGGAGCAGCATCTTCTGGAATGTACTTTGTTAACCTTGTTTGGCTCTCTGTTGACCCAGGATAGCACCATCCTGCCTAATACTTATCTTAGTACCTCAAGAATTCTAGTTCACTTCAAGCCCTGGCTTTTTGGTAAGTGCATCTGGGGAAAAAACCCCACAATGATATGTAGGTTCTGTGAGCATATTGTGTATTCATCATGCTGTATACTGAGTGAATGTATAGAATTGTGTTTAACAGTATGGGCTTATGAGCAAGATTGCCCAGCCTTGCCCAGTAGATATATGTGTGATTAAGAACAAGTTACTCAGGCCCTCTCTTTCTAAGCTTCTGTATCTGTAAAGTGAAGATAAGAACAGTACCTATCTGGAGACAGTATGCACTCAATAAATGTTACCAATTATTTTGTCATGTAATAATGGTGATATTAATGTCCTTCTCCGCTAATTCCATTGTCTGTCATTTTTTCATCTGTTCAATTGATTTACATTTTTCTGGGTTATGGATAATATTTCCTTACTTAATTTTTTATTGGCTATCAAGATATTATGAAATTTACTTTATTTTCTGGATTTTGTTGGGCATTGATCTTGGATGAAGTTAGATTAGGTGTGAACAGTTTGGTTATTTTAAGACTTATGTATAATATTTGTCAGGCTAGGTCCAGAGCAACCTCTGGTCTATGGCCAATTCATCCCTATTATTAGGCCCTACCATATGCCCCATGTATTTTGAGTTTTTTTTACACTCTGTTTGGTATGAGCACAATACTTCCCAGTCTTGCGTGTGCTCCAGGGATTTATTATCATTATTGTTAGTCTACCTACTGCTTTCTTGTAGTTTTTTTATTTTTTATTTTCTGGCCTTGGGAAATTTTCTCTCACTTAGGTGAAGATCAGAATCAAAGGAACTCTGATGATTTTCAGAGTTCTCAATCTCTCTCTCTCTGACAATATATCCTTTCTTATATTCTGTCCTGAAATCGATTCACTTCTGTTCTCTCCAATCTCTGATCTTTTCTTCTTAATTTAAGGAGATAGCCAGACTCTGTCTGGTTCCACCCTTAGTTATGATGTCCTGGAAACATTCTCCAGGAAGTAAGCTGTTGTAGTCATAAGGCCCACCTTATTTATTTGTTTCTTTGAGTTCACAATCCTGTATGACCTGTAGTCCAATGTCTGAAAAAGCATTGTTTCATATATTTTGTCAGTTTTCTGGTTATTGTAGAGCATGACAGTCAATCCAGTCCCTCTTACTCTGTCATGGCTAGAAACAGAAGTTATCATTTCCATTATTAACCAAATATTATAGTATCCCCTAATTTTGGGCATTCCTAACTATGCTAAATTTTACTTACTGTGGATAAAAGAGACGGTTTTGTTTTAGGAGTGCTTACCTGGAAACTGGAAACTCATCATAAGCTTATTACACATTGTTTTAGTATGCTAAAAACTGCCTAAAACAATATACCAGAAATGGGTTGGCTTTTAGAATGGGGGTTTATTAGGTTGAAAGCTTACAGTTCTGAGGCCGAGAAAAGGCCCAAATGAAGGCATCATCAGGCGATGTTCTCTCCCCAAAGACCAGCTGCCGGTGATGTCTCAGCTCCTGTGGATTTCTCTCTCTTCTCTGGCTTTTTCTCTATGCCTGTTTTTCTGTATTCATCCCATTTATAAAGGACTCCAGACCAAATAATCTAATCAAAGGTCTGTAGCTGAAGTAGCCTTGGAAAGGTTCCATCTATAAAAGGTTCACGCTCACAGAAATGGATTACTCAAGCTGCCATACCCAACTTAAAACTTTTTTCAATCCTATTTAAGCTCATCCACCTTATATATGACCTGTAATAGTTGGCAGCCTACCTAATTAAATCCTTGGCATCATTAATCTAGCTTGGTGTCTTATTCACATTATTAATCAACAATTCTTGGCCTGCAGAGTTACCATCTCTGAAATTCTTTTATAGTCTACTCTCCACAAAACTTTCAAATGCTACTACAACCTGAATTCAACTACTTTACTGCACCCTATTTTTAAAAGGTGAATTCCATGACTGTTTAATACTCCTTTAAACTGTGATCATTGCCCATACTAACTTGACTGATGTTCTTTTAGACAATCCTGACAAGACAGTATTTGTTGGTGACTCATATTTTTAAATAATCAAGGAATACTATGTGCAGATATGCTGTAACTTCTGAATACTTTATTACAAAAACTACCTCATATTCAACAACTTATTTGGTTTGGTTGGCTAAAATGATAGCTCTCACCCATGCATGCTGCCTTGCTACATTTGAAAAAATGATATGTGTATTCATGGTAGATATATATATATATATATTTTATATTCATAGTAGATACCATATATTTTTTAGCTTGCTCACTATTTTGACATGCTATGGAAACAAAAGGTGTTTCTAAATAACACAGAAACCTCAATCAAATTTACAAAAAAAAGGAAAAAGAAATCAGTGACTTTCTAACATGCAAAGAAAAGCTTGGTTATTAACATTGAAATAAATACTAAAAGTATAATTTAAAAATAAAGGGAATATCCTTGCTGACTACCGTGAAACACAAGTGTCACTATTGATTTTTAATATATTTTTATTTGTTTTAAAAAGATACTTAGATTACATAAAATGCTACATAAGAAAATATAAGAGATTCCCATATGCCCAATGCCCACAGTTCTCACTTTTCCCCACAATCACAACATCTTTCATTAGTGTGGTACATTCATTGCAATTCATGAACACATTTTGGAGCATTGCCACTAAGCATGGATTATACTTTACATTGTAGTTTACACTCTCTCCCACTAAATTCTGTAGGTTATGGCAGGATATGTAATGGCATGTATCTTTTGTTGCAATGTCATTGAGGACAATTCCAAGCCCTGAAAATGCTCCCATATTACACTTCTTTTCCCTTTTCCTGACTTCAGCACCTCCAGTGGCCACTGTCTCCACATTCATTATATAATTTCTTCCATTGCTACTATCACAATAAGTCTGTAGTAGAATAACAGTAAGTCTACTCTAGTCCGTAGTTCATTCCCCAATCCTGAGGATTCTGGGATGGTGATGCCCACTCCACCTCTAATTGAGAGGGGGCTTCAATTCCATATGGCTGATGGATGGGAATCCCTTGCTTGCAGTTTTAGACTCTCTTGGTTCCTTGGTGTGGTGGTTGTCCATCCTCACCTCCTTGTTAGTTGTCCTGGGTGAGTCCAATGAACTGGAGTGTAGGTGTTGCAACTCCGTTGAGGCTCAGGTTCGGCTGGCATATGCACAGCTCAGAGATTCAAGTCTTTTGGATGTATACCTATCAACTCCAGCACCAACTATAGGTTCAAATAAAAGGGACAGAAGAGGCATGTGTAGAGAAGTCACATCTGAGTCCAACTCTGTCACACTCAGGAGCACAAACTTCAAAGTAGGGCCCACCAGCAAGGCACCAAACTCCAGAGCTATCTGCTATGACCATAGGACCTGGGTGAGTCCAGAGCCCTCAGGAGCCCTACTATTTGGGGTAGTATCTATCTTGGCAGACTATGAACTCCTGCTGAGATGTGCATAAGCATTACCTCTGGGATGACCTCCCGACTCACTTTGAAGTCTCTTAGCCATATAAACTCATTTGTCTTTACCTTTTCTCCCTTTTATTCGAGGTCTTTTTCCAGTTGCATCATCAGCCAGTGCTTGGTAGTAATCCCTTGGTGCCAGGGAGGCTCATCCCAGGAGCCATGCCCCACGCTGGGGGGTAGGTAATGCATTTATGTGCTGAGTTTGGCTTAGAGAAAGGCCACATTTGAGCAACAAGGAGGCTTCCAGTAGGTAACTCTTAGGCACCCTACAAGAATAGGCTAAATTGCAATTTCAAGAGCAAAGGCTCACAAGCATAGTCGTCAATATCAAGGGCCCACCAATGGACCATCCTTCTTCACTAGTCATTGCACCTGTACTTGGGGATTGTTGCTGTTCCATTAGAGAATGTGGCAAAGCTCCCCAGGATGGGAAGTCAATGTTCTTTCGGTTGTTGTGTGAATCTCTACCCACTGGGGCAATGCCCCAAGAACATTTTAACACATTTATATACCTTATATGTATGACCAGGTGAATTTTCTCCCATGTATCCCCCATCACTGACACCCCACAGCAATGACCTTCCCCTCCTACAGTTGTAACCCTTCTGAGATCCAAAACCTCTTCAAAAAGGAAGCCAAGAATATGGCCAAATACAATTAATAGGAAAATGAAATAATGATAGGTTTAAACATAAGAAATAAAATACATAATAATTTAGAAAAACTAAAACTAAAATAAAGTAAAAAATGAATTGGTATATTAAAAAATAATGAAAAATATTTAAAAAAATAAAAATTTTTTTTTGACATTTTGCCTTTTACCACTGTAATATCTGTTGTCCTGTATGTATAGTGGTATTTTCTTCCATTTCTTCCCCAGTGTCTTACTTTTTTTCATTTGTCTTCAAAGAAGATTTAGATCATAGTAAAGTCACATACAGAATATAGTGGACTCCCGTATGCCCAATATCCTTCCCCTTTTTCCCCTTTCTGTATTAATATCCTTTTTATATGAGGATGGTACATTTGTTACAACTGATGTACAAATATTGAAACATAGCTGCTTGCCATGGTCAATGGTTTACATTATGTTTTATATTTTAGACCTTGCAATTTTATAAATTTTTGATGAATTTTAACATGGCCTGTATCCATCATTGCACCATCATGCAGAACACTTCCATTGCCCCCCAAAATACCCACTCTTCCTTCTTTTCTATTCCTTCCTCCCCCTCCCCTCGGGGTCCACAGAGACCACCAGGCTTCACTCCTTGAAGGACAAGATTTATAGATACTTGCAACAATGCTGAGGGCTTGACTCATTAGTCTGTCCTCTCCTATTAGGAATCGCCCATGCTCTCAAAAGACACCATCCCCTCTGTTTGGGAACATTTTGGGCTTCCCCAGGATGGGAGTCCAACTCCTTTCTACTCATTGTGTGGTTTTCCTCCCTCTGATACAACACACTGACAAAATGATCACTTGCACATTCTCTAAAAAACTGCCCCAGGTACGCCCTGCACTAAATGCCACCCCTCCCATCCAACACCCTAAACTAGTAACCCTTCTTTGTCATATTGCCAAAAAAGCTTTCTCAAAATTGTAGTTTCACCCATGTAACCGCCAATCCCCCGTGTTCACCTGCTCCCTCAGCCAATCCTTCCCCCAGTTCCATGGACCATCCAATACATCCTCCCTACCCTATTCCCCTGTCAAGCTTGCTCCACCCAACCCAATAGTATCACTACACCCTTGTCTTGTCCCTTTGCTGCACAACTATTCACTTCCACCTTACATAGATTTCGCCCATATAGGCATTAGCTCACAACTTTCTTCTCCCTTTCTATTTCCTGTAAACCTATCTTCCAGACTCTAGCTCTCTGAGTCTGCTCAATTTCCTTAAATCATATCAAAGAGGTCATGTAATATTTGTCCTTCAATGCCTGGCTTGCTTCACTCAACATAAGGTCCTCAAGAGTCATCCATGTTATCCCATGTGTTAGTACTGCTGAGTAATTTTTCCATTGTATATATAAATATATACACCACATTTTGTTTATCCACTCATCTGTTGATGGGCATTTGGGTTGATTCCAACTTTTGGCAATAGTGATAATGCTGCTATGAACATTGATGTGCATGTATCTGTTCGTGCCCTTGCTTTCAATTCTTCTGGGTATATACCCAGCAGTGGAATTGCTGGATCACATGGAATTTCTAGAGTTAGTTTTTTGAGGAAACGCCAAACTGTCCTCCACAATGGCTGGACCATTCTACATTCCCACCAGGAGTGGATGAGGGTTCCCATTCCTCCACATCCTCTCCAACACTTGTAGTCCTCTGATTTTTTAATGGCCACCAGTCTTATGGGTGTAAGATGATATCTCATTGTAGTTTTGATTTGCATTTCGCTAATAGCTCATGATTTTGAGAATCTTTTCATGTGCTTTTTAGCCATTTGTATTTCTTCTTTGGAGAAGTGTCTGTTCAGATCACTTGCCCATTTTTTAAATGGGTTATCTTTTTATTTTTTAGATGTAGGATTTCTTTATATATGCTGGATATTAGGCTCCTATCAAATATATGGTTAACAAATATTTTCTCCCATTGGGTAGGCTGCCATTTCACTTTCTTGACAAACTCCTTTGAGGTGCAAAAGGTTTTAATTTTGTGGAGGTCCCATTTATCTATTTTCTCTTTTGCTGCCCATGCTTTGGGTATGAATTTCATGAAACCATTTCCAACTACAAGGTCCTGTAGATGCTTCCCTACATTATCTTCTAAGGTCTTTATGGTCTTGGCTCTTATATTTAGATCTTTGATACATCCTGAGTTCATTTTTGTATAAGGTGTGAGATGGTGTTCCTCTTTCATTCTTTTTGATATGGATGTCCAGTTCTCCAAGCACCGTTTGTTGAAGAGGCATTCTCTCCTAGTTGAGTGTGCTTGGTGACTTTGTTGAATATCAGATGACTGTATATGTGAGAATCTGTATCAGAACTCTCAATTTGGTTCTATTGGTTGGTATGTCTATCCTTGTGCCAATACTA
>JAQZBX010058833.1:0-17648 GCA_029593785.1 Cabassous unicinctus
AAAAAACACCTTGCCTTGTCCTCTCTCCTCTAGCCTATAGTTTTCCACACACACTGCTGTTTGATTAACACCCTAGTATCTTTGGGTAGGCTCCTCCCTTGAGTGTACAATCTTTACCCCTTCCATCACTTGACTCCTATATTCTATGTGTAGGGGACAAAGATAGGCTTGTACTTTGTGGAGTTTACAGATTAGCAAGAGGCAGAGAATTAAATAATCAATTGCCAGAAGGTGCGATAGTTACTTTACTAGTCTAAATTTAAGGAAGTGCATGTGCTGTTATAGTGGGTTACCTGAGAGCACCGCACCTGGTCTAGCAGGCTCATTTCAGTGACCTTTATATTGAAATTGAAAGGCTAGGACTACCTAGGGGAGAGAGGGAATTGAAGGGGATTGTTCCAGGTAGAGGGAGGAGCCACCGCCTGTGGAGACAGGAAAGGGAGGAGGAATTGAAGGGCTTGGGTTACATGTGAGCATGGGGTGCTATGGTGCGAGGGGTGGCAAGAGCTCTGGATTAAGAGAAGAAGGTGTAGAGCTTAATTAGCGTGAAACTTTGGGCAAGTCATTTGTTTTGAGCCTCAGTTTCTCTGTTTTAAAACTTGGAATTGGGGGCAGATGTGGCTCAAGCGGTTGGGTGCCTGTTTCTTGCATGGGAGGTCCCGGGTTCAGTTCCTGGTGCCTCCTAAAAGAGGCGGAGACAAGCCAACAGACAACAGAGACTAGGAAGCAGACTCGGGGAGCTGACGTGGCTTGGTGGTTGGGCCTGGCTTCCCATACGCGAGGTCCCGGGTTCAATCCCCGGCCCCCAGTACCTCAAAAAAAATTGGAATTCTAACTCTTACTTCATGGATTACAAAAAGCATTGTATAAATATCGAGGGGTATTTTCATTTCCAATCTTTCACTAAACCTCTGCATTTTTCCTACAAACACCTCATGAGTCTGATGTTCTTCCCCTTTGTTCTTCCCTCATTAACTCCCAACTGGGACTCCCCACATCCCTCCGCTACCACCTATTCCAACATTCTCTGCCATTTCCCCCTTTAACGAATTAGTCTTCTTTTTAAAGTACTGATAGGTTTAAAAACAAACAACAAACAAAAAAACAGGCCACTCTTTGGATTAAAAAACAAAAATTGGGCTGTTCTTTTTGAAAAATGTTCTGCTGTTATTCCCAATTATTTTATCTCTTCTAGCTTTTATTTGCCTGGCCTAGGCAGAATTAGTCTATCTTCATGCCACTGAGCTTCTCTGCCTTCCAGGCCAAAACATGCACTAATAGTGCTTTCCTCAGCTCGCTCACCTCTTTCTGCCGTCGTTCAGGTAGCCCCTGAAACCCGGCTTTTCTACAAAGTAGCTTTTTCTGACCAACGCAGAAAGAAGTGGTAAAGTGACATGTCTATTTCCCATCACACCAGTGTCTTGTCCTGTGTGAGATATACATGTATTTAATACCCTTATTTGTGAGGTATATCTATGAAAGCAAAAAAGTCTTTTTTTTTTTTTTCAAAATTTCAACTTCGAAGTCATTGTAGTTCCTTGAGAAGTTATGTTCTTTGCAGCTGAGAGTTTATATTTCTCATTTTTCATGGTTTCTTTTTAAAGCTCCTTTCAACTTTTTCTGTATTTAAATAGTCCAGGAAACTGGAAGACTATATAAAAGCAATTAAATTGTCCGTAAGGAAATAAGACTTACTGAAGCTGACTTACACAACTTTTTGGCTGTTGTCATCCATATTTTCTCTTTTTTAAAAAAAATATATTTTCTAAATTTTTAAAAGATGCTTAGGTTACATAAATATTATGCAGAAAATATAGGGATTCCCATGTGCCCCTCTCCCCACACCTCCCACACCCTCCCACATAAACAACAGCCTTCATTAGTGTGGTACATTCATTGCAATTGATAAACGCATCCTGGGGCTTTGCCACTGGGCATGGACCATAGTTCACATTGTAGTCTACACTCTCTCCCATACAGTTCTGCATGTTATGTGATGATATAAAATGGCCTATATCTGTCATTGCAGTGCCATTCAGGACGATTCCCAAGTCCTGAAAAAGCCCCGGTATTACACCTGTTTTTCCCTCTCCCTGCCCCCAGAGCCTCTGGTGGCCACTGCCTCCGCATCAATGTTGTAATTTCTTCCAGTACTAGAATCACATGGAACTGGGGGAGGGTTGGGGGAGGGACCAGGTGAACACTGGGGATTTGCGGGTATGTGGTTGAAAGTACAACGCTGAGAACGCTCTTATGGCAATATGACAAGGAAGGGTTACTGGTTTAGGGTGCTGGATGGGGGGACATTCGGGACAGGGCGCACCTGCGGCCGGCTTCTAGGGAGGGTGCGAGTGATCATTTTGTCATAATGTGTTGTATCAGTAGGTGGAGACCCACATAATGAGCGGGAAGGAGTTGAACTCCCATCCTCAGGAGGACCGATTTGTTCACAAATAGAGAGGCAGGAGTCTCTTGAGAGCATGGGTGGTTCCTAATAGGGGAGGACAAGCCAGTGTGTCAAGACCTCAGTGTTGATACACGAAACTATGAATCTTGTCATATTTTCTCTTTATTTATGTGGTTTATGCTTTATTCACTCAGAAGTCTGACCTTATCATCATATAATTTTGTTGGCTGCCATTTGATTAATATTGTATAATAAACTACTCTTAGCTGTCACAGTAGCAGCACAGAGTTTAAAGTGCTTTCTAGGATAGAAAGGAGAATTAAAGCAGAGGAACAGATATTGGTACCTGGGGGTAGAAATAGCTCAATCACCAAGCTTCCTTGCTGGCGGACACAGCTACATTTTCTTTATTCTCCATCTTGAAGCAGTGTGACCATTTTCAGTAAAGTCACAGAGTTCTTTTCATGAAAAGGCAATCAGTGTAAGTCATCTTTTAAGGATGAAGTTCATTAAGCTGTGATCAACACCAACACTTGAAGCCATGTAAAACGCGAATTGTCCTTACTTAAATTTCAGAAAACAAAATATTAGTTCACATAAACATATTTGCTCAGCATTGAGACATTCTAGTATATAATTTATCTACTTGCTAAGAGCGAAAGGTTTATTGAGATGTTTTTCTGGAAATAGATTTAATGCATAGAATTAACTTCTGTTTTGCATTTGTGCTCTGTATACTACCACCTAGTGGAATAAATTTGTTTACCTGTCAGTTAAACAACAACAAAATCAGAGAAATAACGAACTAGCTAAGGTGAAATTTATCTCAGAAATTTTTTCTATGATGATGGGTTATTAATTTTATTTTTGGTGCATGCATGTTGCACCAAATATATGATTTCAGTGGTCAAAAAAGGTCCTAGGCGTTCGGTTTTCAGTTTGTTCACAAACAAGCTATTTTGTTCAGAAACTTAGAAGCTAGGTAAATTATTGAGACTCTGTCGTGCATATTGTGTCTCTCAGTCTTGGTGAGAAGCTTCTCTTAATTCCTCTTTACAAGGGTCCATGGAAAGATCTCAAATCTTAAGTCTCAGATGCTCCGGAAGTGCAGGTACTATCCGTGCCCAGGCCCTGCTTGGCCCTCATCTCTGGAGGCATCAGCTCTCCGTTTCCTAAGGGCTGCACGGGTCTCAGGTGGCATCACACGCAGACACGCTTTTGAGCTCACGAGTGTTTTACTCACCTGATTCTTGATGATCTGGGCATAAGCAGCAGGTGAGGGAGCCTGGGGCTGTGGGTTGTAGGGGGAGGTGGAATTGAAATTCAGAAAAACGTATTTCCCAGTCAGCTTTCAACCAGATTCACCAAACATGGCAATACCACACCTCAGCTGGGATTGAGCCTCCTCTGTTATTCTGAGGCTTTTCCATGGCTGCAGTGAAGACTGGACACGAGTGCTTATACTCCAGGACGCTCAACATAATAGTCCCACGTGGTTTCCTACTTCCTCTGGCCTCAAGTTTTATGGGATAACTCAGTGACTTTTCCAGCCCTCAGAGCCTTGCTTTCAGTTTCCTAACTTACCTCCTTAATAACCAACTGATCCTCTTTGCTTTTAACTGTAACTGTGCTGGAAGAATGTGCATGATTTTGCATTGTTGGCTTGGAATTTATTTCCCGGTGTTTATGGGAAAGCTGTCTTCCGTCTTGGCTATTCAGGATATGCGCATCCCTGAGTCATATGTCTCCTGCCATTCTGAAGGTATTTATCTTGTCTTGTGCCCTTACCTCTAACGCAGCTACACACCTGGCTGACATATCCGACACAGGTGTGGGAATGGCACTTGCCGCTCTGCCAGGTACCTGCCGGCGCCTGTGAAACGGTCCACCGCAAAAGACTGAAACTGGGCCTAGGCCCTCTCCCAAGTCCCAGTCGGTGGAACACTGAAAGGTGTTATGTAGCTAGGTGTTAGAAATATGCTTCCCCTCCAAAACCCCGCTGAGAAAAAAAATGCACAATGTTGCTTCTCCTGTAAATTCTTAACTCAGAAAGCAAAGGGAAAAGAGCCTTCAGGACCCCGTTCTCGCTGTGTTCTTCTTAAGAGGCCATCGGGCTCCATGTTATTCCCCTTGAGAAGGAATGTCTCCTGTTCCAGACCTCGGGACGGTGCCTTCCGTGTCAGTTACAGCTGTGTGTGCTTCTCCTTTATTGCAGTCTTCTCTTGGAGTCAAGACGCCGACCAAAGCCCTGCTCTTCGTCATCTTGAGTCCGGTGGGACCTTATTTTTCAAGTGGAACCTTTAAACCAGTGACCCTGTGGGCTAACCCGACGTACGTGAGAGCGTGGAAAGGTGGAACTGGGGACTGCAAAATGGGAGGGTAAGAGCCAGTCTGCCTGTCGCCCTTCATGGTCATTTCCTTTTGTCCTTCCACTCCAGGAAGAATGCATGTATTAGCATTCAGCATTCACATTCTAAGGCTCGTTTTTGTTGCATGTTTAGTTTTCAGTGTTTCAGATGTACTAGTTGTTTAAAGGATAACCTGCAGCCCTTCATGAAGGAGAAGCGTTGGATGTGATACATAGGCACGGACTAAGACAAGTCCCTAAAACGGGAGTAAAATGAGTGCTTTGAATTGGTGCCCCTGGCTGCCAGTGCTCTTTGGCTGCCAGCTGGTGGTTGGCATTGCAGAGCATCTGTACTGGGCCCTGGGCTCTCCGTTGGCTCCACAGAGTGCTGTCTGGGGAAGGTGGCTGCTTCACTGAAGTGCTGCCTTCATTGCCACGGATTGTAGTCCCACCTGCTGCCAGCTGGCCCAGGGACAGCCCTTCTTTGGCTCTGTCAGGCCAGTCTCATAGGCCATATGTAGCTGGCTGGAAATAAAAGAGCATTGGAAATGTGTTGGATAATTTCACGGGTGGACTTGGCTGTGGATTGGGAATGTCCCTATGGGTGAACAAGAAGAGCTTGATGGAGCAGCTGGAGTCTTCCTTTTTGTGTGTTAAGTGCTGATGCATATCACATACCCAGGGCAGCAGCAGTCCTGGAAGGTGACTCAGTGACCATCTTCTGGTTCCTCAGAGGACGTGTGGGCGATTCCCAGAGCCCTGGAAGAGCCTGGTGGCATGCTGCTGGTACTTTAAAGAGACGTCGACAGCTGGCTTTGACCCCTCTATAGACTTCTGTATTTCTTTTTTCTTTTCTACTGAAAAAAAAGGCTAGAAAATTCTATGTCTGGTCATCCCTGTTGGCAGCCTCAGCAACCGCATTCGCTCAGTGGGTAGAGAAATCCTCACAGGGTCCAGTAAACTAGAGTCCCTCTCTCTTCTGCCTTAGAACAGGCCTTCCTCCCTGTGTCCTGAGCCAGCCAGGTTGGAAGCTCTTTTAGTTTACTGTCTTGATTTCTTTAACTTGTTCAGATGCCTTCACAGAGCACGTGCATGTGGACCAGTGCAACCATGTGTACTACTTTGTTAAAAGTTGACTTGGGGGAGAGGAGATAAATAATAATAATAGTATAATAATAATAAAAGTAAATAGACACATCTTTTTTAAAAAGTTGTCTGGGGGAGAGGAGATAAATAATAATAATAGTAAAAGTAAATAAATCTTTAAAAAAAGTTGACTTGTGCACAGTACAGTATATCAACAATCTGGATGAAGAGATGATCATAAAGAAAAATAGTTTTTCTTTTTGAAATTTTGCTTTCTAGCTCCCTCTACCTGCCTCTGGAAAAGATAACATGGGAACACCCAGGAATTACAGGGAAATCATTATTAACTATACGGACAATTTATTTATTATAAATAAAGATTATTATAAAAATGATATAATGCAGTATCAGAGAACACATTATCACTTTAGGACAATTAAAAATGAGTACTTTGGGAGAGTGGATGTGGCTCAAGCAATTGAGTGCCCGCCTCCCACATGGGAGGTCCTGGGTTCGGTTTCCAGTGCCTCCTAAAGAGGAAGAAAAAAAAAAAAACAAGCATAAACCAATGAGCAGGAAGTGGATGTGGCTCAAGCAGTTGAGCTCCCACCTCCCACATGGGAGGTCCTGGGTTTGGTTCTTGGTGCCTCCTAAAGAAAAACACAAATGATGAGCAGTCAATGAGTGCAAACAAGCAGACAAGTGAGGGAAATGAATACTTTGATCCATTATGTTTAGGTGGAGCGTGACCAGTTGACTTGGACTCTCTAAGGAGTGGAAGAGAGTGAATCTAATAAATAAAAACAAAAGTCGTAAGAAGGCAGGCAATAACCAAAATGATGGACTTTGAACCTATCCGATTATCATTTCCAAGAAGTTGTAAAGCTCTCTCCTCCTATGCATCCAGCCTGGAGAAGTGCAAGGGGAAAACTGATTCTGCTTTTAATATCATCCTGTTTGGTTGGCAAAGATGCTAGAGGTAACCTTAGGTTTGTGCATTCTTATTTCTTCTCTAACCCTAATTCAGCAATCACTGCCTAAGGATTAAGACACCTGTAGGTGATTGATATTTATTAAGTAGCTACTGATTCTCATAAGGTCGAGAACTTTCTGCTATAATTTAATTTGGAATGAATCAGGCTTCCCTTCCGGCCCCATCTCTCTATTTTAATTCTCCCTTTCTATCTTTCTTAATTTTTTTTTTTTCCCTTTTTCCATTTACCCTCCTTCTGCACTTAAGTGTGAAAGCTTTGCAGTCTGAAAGACCTGGCTTAAAAGCCGAAGTGCCCTGTGCATGTTACTTACCTGCTAAGTCTCGCTTCCTCGCAGGTAACACCTCCCTTACCTGTGAGGATGCAGCGAGATAACGTAAAGTGGTTAGGACAGGGCCTGGCATGTAGAAAGCTCTCAGCAGTTAAACGCGTGGGCTTGGGAGTCAGACACACCTGGGAATCACGCGCTCTCTGTGTTGATTTGTACAATTAAATTCTCTCGTCGTCCTGGTCCTCGTGAGTATAATAAAGCGTTTGATTGTTTTAAGAAGAGTCAATGAAATAATGTGGTTAAGTACCTGCCTGGCAGGTAGTAACCTCTCAGAAACAGTGGTTGATACTGTGAGGCTCTCTCACTGTTGTTTCATTGCCTGGACTGATGTTATCTTTCGAGAAATCAGTTGGATTTCATGCAGTAGAATTTACTCTTTTGGAGGGCCGTATTATCTAATCTTAATCTCTCCTTTCTCCCAGAGCTTTCTTCCATTTAAAATTATTAATATTTTCTAGGTAGATAGTTTCACTGCTTTTTTTTTTCTTTTCGTGTTTCTCTATCCTCTAAGACACGTATTTTTCTTCTGTACATTGGCAGCACGTGGGGGGAACCCAGATATGTTACATTAATAACGCAGTTGATGCCTGAGAAAGACTTTTGAGCAAAATATTTGTTTGTGAAAAAGCAATCTATAGACTATAATAAACACAAAAGCAAATCTTTCCCTTTCAATGCTTTGGAATAGGTGAGGTCTTCAGTTCACTTTCTCTGCCCAGGCAGCTTCATGATGCCAAGGAACTCTGGCTTTAATTCAGCCACACGCTCAGAATGCTGTTTTTATTCATACCGTGAAAATTCTCTGTGTGTTTTTTATTAGCATAGAAGGCATTTTACGTATGAGGGAGATCACTTCTTAATTTTCAGTTATTGTAAAATCTCACAGATGTGTCTATGGACTAGAGAAAAGTCAATTAAAATAGTTGAATTTAAAACTGAATTTCATAAGGCTGTCTAGTAGGCTTATATAACCTGCTTTTTAGCTTTTATTGTTATTTTGATTTTTTTCCCAAAACAACCCTATGAAGTATAGAAATAAAAAATAAAATACAAAATTCTATAAATATGTGCCCCTCTTTCTCCTCTTTCTCCCACTCCCCCTCATCTCTTTGCTTAGCTACTGGCCGTGTGTTGGCTAAGGCTTCCCGGTGCCTCCTAAAACACGAGCACACAACGAAGGGGCACAGAGCAGACAGTGAGCGCAAGCAGTGAGGGGCTGAGGGGTTAGGAAAGCACAGGCGTGGCTCTCTATGACTTACTTGCTGTGGAACTTGACACGAGTTACTTCTCTAAGCCTCAGTTTCTCACCTGAATAATGGAAATAACAGTGGCAACTCATAGTATTGGTGTGAGATTTAAATGAAATAATTCATATAAAATTTCTTGCCCTGTATAAAAATACCCACTAACTTTTTTTTTTTTTTTAAACATTCCAAACATGTATAACCAATTGAATCCACAGGTATAAGCAGTATGTAAGCAGAAAGTTACAAATAAACACAGGTTATATATGCAGATTTCTGTTCACAAAGGTCATATTTACAGATAGATGACTTAGAATTACAACTAGAATTAGACACATGTGTCTAGAATTATGGCCAAACCTACTAACTCTTCACTGTTACCATCAATTTGGCTATTTATGTGTGTTCTTGTATGTCTACTTTCTATGTTAGGCTCCCAAGATTCTGCCTCATGTTCTCTCAGATGAGTACAGTTTTTGTAGATCGTTCAGCTTGTCCAATGAGTTCTCCTTTAATGTTATGTGGTTAATTAGAGATTTTATTTACGTAAAGATATATGTTGACTGTATCTGCATGTGAAAGACATGAGGATTTTAGAGTATTGAAGATGAAGTAACTCTTAATGTTTCCTCTTTCTCAAAAGGAATTATGGCGCGTCTCTCTTTGCCCAGCGTGAAGCAATAGAGAACGGGTGCCAGCAGGTTCTGTGGCTCTATGGAGAGAATAACCAAATAACCGAAGTTGGAACTATGAATCTTTTTCTTTACTGGATAAATGAAGATGGAGGTAATCCACACAGATGTGAGCTCTTTGCTAGTTTTCAGTCATTTTCCATGGAACTGGGAAGGAAAGAATTCGAACCTTAGAACAAGGGAGTAGCACAATTCCCAAGGCTAAGAGCCACAGTGCCACCCAAGTAGACATGAATTTGAGTTTATAGAAGGGTTTGTTTTATTTTTATTTATTTATTTTTGCTCTAGATGTGTTCCTTATTGAGGTGACAATCTAAGGGATTCAAGTCACTATTTTTTTTTAATTTTAGTGAAGTATATCATTCATATGTGAACATACATAAATGATAAGTGCATAGTAAAAGTTGTGAACTTACAAAGCAAAAATGTATAACATCATACAGGAGTCCCATACGTTACCCACCAACACCTTGCATTATTGTGAAGCATTTGTTACAAATTGTGAAAGAATATCATCAAAATATTACTACTAACTATAGTCCATATCTTACATTTGGTGTATTTTTCCCCCAACCCACCCTTTTTAAAAAAAATATATTTTTATTGCAGAAGTTGTGAACTTACAAAACAATCATGCACATGTGTAGAATTCCCATACAACACCCCTGCACTGACACACCACACCATGGTGGAATATTTGTTACAGATTATAAGAAAATATCATCAGACTCTTACCACCAACCATGGTAGTATTTTCTTGAAGATCTTATGTGATAGACTTGAAATAGGTAATTTGCCACGATTTGAAGATTTGCTGCCTTATCCCCTCCCCCCTACCCTTAACATTTTCCGGCCTGGTCACCCTCTCATTTGGAGATTGGTGTCAGGTCATTCAGTGGTCACCTCCCACACTCTGTGTATAAAAGGCCACAGCAGTGTAGTTTACTCATTCCACTGATGGGGACTTTCATGTGCTCTTTTGCTGTAATTCTTTTAACAGTTGTTACCTTTTCTACATATTTTGATGATCTATCAGAAGCCTTCCAGATTTCCTCTGGAACTGAATTTGAAGCACACTACTTTTAAGGATAAATTAGCTGTATATTGAGATTGTTGTATCTAGATCCTAGGTCATTCAAGACTTTTGGTATGTGTGAGTCCACTGTAAAAGCTCAGCACATCTCTGTACCTGCAAAATCCCGAGTGCTCATTACCTCTCTTTGCTATTCTTTTTATAATTAGTTGGAAGAGAACTTAGAGGTTCAGCGAGGTGTTAGCAGTGTCCATGGTATTGGATTAAATGGCAAATGATGAAAAAAAATACAGATGTATGTGTTTATTTCCATTAGAGGTTTGATAGTCACACAAAATTTAGAAATATATTTTAGGCTTATTTAAACTCTTAGGCTGCTCATTTCACAATGTGGTATAGTCATGGTATAGTGGCTGGATATGTAAAAGGATAATATTCCAAATACTTATGAAGTCTTGGTGTTGGTTTTGATTAAATCTTGAAATGAAACTATTATTTTAAAGCAGCCTCAGTAGTCTCTATTGCTCTTGAGTTATTTGGCTGCAAAAAGAGGAAAATGATGGTTCAGATGGGACTGAATCAGAGCTGTGCACTAATTTGAGTATTAGTTGCAGACGCTAACAGGATGAGCCTCGTAGTCCAGTCAGAGGTAAGATAAGCAAAACACGTGGCCAGTCTACCGCTTGGCAGTCCTTGGCATAAGAAAAACCAGGCACATGTCCTGCTCATTCTTCCATTCTTGCTCTCTGTACTTGGCATTATTTAATAACAAAATTTATACTGGGATATCTGTGATTTCTAAATTTGAGTTATTGCATATCCCATCAAGGGTTATGCTTGAAAGATGACAGCGAGTGTTGAACTCTGCACTGGGAAGGTAGTCAGTTGATTCAGCTCTTCCTCCCATCCCTCCACCCCAGAAAAGCAAAACAAAAAGCCACAACCCCAAACAAAAACAACTGCCTCATGTAGAAGTGGTTCCATCGTTATCTGTGGATGGCAGTGCAGTCTGAACCAGCGCTCCCTGCTTTCAGCCGTCATGGTGGAAAGTGGCCCCTTATCCAAACAATAACCAGGGAACACGTCTGCCCTGGCCTGACCCTTTCAAAATATACAAGACCTTAAGAGTTGCTCTGCAGGTTAGGGTTGCCATGGTTTTAATGGGCTCCTGCAGTTCGGGGGTGTAACAGAGAAAGGAAGTGAAACGAACGTTTGAACAGTACTATGAGAGAAGTGAATAGATGATCAGGAGTGTCCTTAAGGTTAAAAGAGGAAAAAGATTAAAGCAACTCTAGTAAGTTTGATTTATGCCACTTGCTTTAAGGAAAATACAAAGAATAATGCATTGAATATCAGCAAAGTATTGATTTTTACAAACTTCAGCAACAGGAGCTATAGACAGAGCGCTTCCAGCACCGGCCACCCTGACTGCTGCTTTTGGACAGGATGGCTGACTCAGAACAATCTAGAAAGTAGATAATCTATTCAAAACACAGTTCTGTGTGCAGCTCTTTGTGGCTCTTGGGCCCTGACTTGTGTGGGTTTTGATTCCAGTAAGAGCAACTGTGGTGGTGAAGCTCACACACCCCCCCGATTCCCTTTTTCACTCTGTTGATGAGAAATTTCTCGCATAGCCTTGGTGTTCACTTTTGGAACAAACAATCTTATGATTTCCTGGGTGCTGAAGAGGTTCTGAAGAACAAGACCCAGTCCTTGTGGTTGAGCTCACAGTTGGGGAGCACGGTGATGGTAATGCTGATGTTTGACTCCGCTCGGGTCCCAGGAGCCTTCTGGGACACCTCAGGCATTTATCTCGGCTCTGCTCCGTCTCTCCCCTCAGAGAGCAGCCCAGCTTGCTCCCTGACCTCCTTCAAGTCTTCGCTCACACATCCCCTTCTCAGTAAGGCCTTCCTCAAGCACCCTATTAAAAAGTGCTACCTTGCTCCCCAACAGCTACCCCCCCCTTCACTAATCTAACATACAATTTAGCATAGTACTTGTTAGCCAACCTAGCACAAAGTTAGCGAAGAGAGATGGCAGCTTTGTTCACTGCTGTACCCATAGCACATAGGACAGCAAACAGCACATGGCTGAAAATCAACATACATTTGTTGAATAAATGAATGACTGACTGCTGCTGCCGAAGTTAAGGGCACTTAAGAAAACCGCCGCTGATTTCCTAGGACAGCTTGACTTAGGGAAGTCGCAGATGAATCCTGCTGTTACTGCTTCTAAAGTCTTGATCTCCTTAAATTGATTTCTCTGTCAAAAACAAGCTGCGTTTGTAGGTTCTGTTTTCTTCATGTTGGGCAATCTGGAGCCCGTTCTGGCTCTTGTAAGCATGTTTGTGGTTGCAGAGGAAAATGAATATTTCTCGCCCAAATGTTGTCATGTCATCATCTCTTCTGGCAACCAGAGAAGCAGATGTTCTGTTCCTTGACCTCAGGCTAGTGGTTATAGTTCTGGGTGTTAAATATATTTCACAAAACAGTACTTGCACATGCACGGCTACTGTTTACATTTAACTTTGTGTAGTCTTAGGGCTAAGAAAGCTTTAGGAAAGGTCCAGTTTGGGCGGACTGGAATTATGTGTGCTGTATGTATGTGTATATGCTCATATTCACACACATATAAATCCATACATTTATGTATCTAGCTAGCTAGCTTGTTATTGCAAAACACATTTATTTTGAGATCAACACTTCTAAACATGACAAAAAGTAGCCCTAAGATCATTGCCAAGAACAAATTTTCTTCTTTCCAGAAAGCAGTTTTCACCAGATGATTTTCTGAAACGAAATGAAAAAAAAGTCATGCTGCTGTATCCTAGCAAAGAGGATTATTCATTCACTTCCTATTCAAAACTATTTATTACATGCCACGCTGGGCCAGGCACCGAGCCGAGTTTTGGGGCTCCAGGGATGAACAGAGCTCAGTCTTGGTCTCCCAGACAGAGCTTGGTTGTTGGCGATGCCTGGTGGGCCGCAGGGGGAGGTGAGCCCGGGGAAGGGCAGTGCTCTCGTGTCGGGACACCTGAGCTGCCTGGCTTTCCCCCAAGACACCTTGGCAAGTCTTTTATGTTTATAGGGCCTCAGTCTCTTCTCTGCGAAATAAGGATCGTACTGGATGATTTCTAAAGTCCCTTTTGCTGCATAAAATGGGCTGGGCGAGCCCAAAGGCGCCGGAGTGGTTCCTGCACAGCTTTTGCTACCGCTGGCGATCTTTTCTCGCTTATGTTGTGAATTCCTCCACAAACACATGGTCTGTCGTCAGCGCCAACATCTTTATAAAGTCTCGGCTTAAGGTTTTTGGATTTCTGACTAGATTCGGATTCCTGGGTGCCAGAGGTGGAGTGGACAGGAGGATGTTGAGTGCCAGGGACGTGATTTGAAAGGAGAGCTGTGCAATTGATGGGTCATCAAGCCAGCTGTCGTGGAGCTGAGGAATGGCCGTGGCCTTTCTCACAGTAGAGCCACAGTAGACCAGCGTCTCAACCTTGCTCCTGTCAGGGTCGCCCATGGAGTGCCTTGTTTTTGTTGTTTTAAAGCCACACACATACTTGCTGCCACCCCGAGCCCATTGAGCTAGACTCTCAGGGTAAAGTCACCTCCTCCGTCCTTGAGGCTGCTGGTCCACCAGGTCTGAAAGCCACTGAAGTTAGACTTGCCGAAGGGCAGCGTGGCCACAGGGACCAGCCTTTGTGGGCGTGCACGCTTCCAGGGGACGGGGGGGAGGGGTTGGCTCCTCCACAGCATCCTTAGAAGGTTTGGTAATGACCACTGTTTGAGTAAGGTCGCGTCTACATTATTCTAATTACTTACCGGTTTTCATCCACTGAGGTAAATTTTGACTAAGAATGTGCCTTGGAAGCGTATCATGTGACTCTTACTGGTGGTTAATGGAAATTCATTTCTTTGGTTATTGGTTAAGGATGACCTGAAAATGAGTAAATGAATGGTTTTTTGTCTTTTTGTTTTTTCTTCTTTTTTTAAAATGAAATTCGACCTGAAGTGTGGATTGATTTGGGAAATTGGGCGGTGCCCAGCGGTAGCGGTAGCTTTGGGTTCATTACCAGCAAGGTTGCTAGAAATGGCTTTAAAAGGTGGCTGTCCGTATGGGGCAACGCTCATAGTTAAAGTCTGAAACTGTCCCAATTTCTGATTGACAGAGGAAGAGCTGGCAACTCCTCCGCTAGATGGCACCGTTCTTCCAGGAGTGACACGGCAGAGCGTGCTGGACCTGGCACACGAGTGGGTGGGTGCCTTTGACAAGAAGAACTTTCATGACCATGAAACAAAAAGCCATCAAACTAAGTTCAGCCTCGTGCTGAAATAATACCCTTTAGTTGCAACCAGTGTTACCTTCTTTTAAATCCTAACGAGTGAAAAGAGCTCTTCTAGAACTGCCTTGGCGAGACTGTCAAATCAGTCTTGTTCATTCTGAACGGCAGAGGGGAGCAGTTTGGCAGGATGTCCCAGTGCAGCAGGATTCTCGTCCCGGTCTCACTCTTTACACCAAATGTCTGCTGCACCTCACCAGGTGGAGACCTTGTGCTCTTCCCTCCAGCCAGCCCTTAGCTTCTTCAAGTCTAAGTGTATTATTTCCAAATGGCAGACACGTCGTTCCTCTCCTTATTCCGTTGTCACCCTGCAGTTAATGGAAATGGAGGGTTTTATTGATATAAATGTTTGCTAACGTAACATTATTAGTTCCCCTGCTCTCTTTCTTTCCTCTTCTTGCCCCTTGTTCTCCCAAATTCCTATGCACACTTAATTTAAAATCAAAATACTCAAGCAAATTGAAAGTTGTTTTCAGTAGACTTTCTAGTCCATGTGACACAGACAAACAGATTAAACTCTTTGGTATTGGAAATGACATAACATACTCAAGATGAATGTTGAATGAGTTGGTTGTCTGGCAGAGGTTCTTGGATAGAACTTTTGACCCATGTGTTAAAATGGTCTCTGAGGAACATGAAAAGGCTTTGAGCATACTGTGCTCAAACAGAACTAATAGGACAAATGTTTAGAAACACACATATTATCTGGGAGAGTGCTGGCAGATTCTCTGGAAAAGGCTTTGAAAATAGAGGAAATGTGCTATAAATAATTCTACAAAACCCTGTAGAGGACAAGACCCAACTGCCACATGCTGGTTGGCACGTCGGTCATGACATTTACAAAGTGTTGGTATAATTTCAAACAGCATGCCCTGTCCTAAATATGTCTGCATTTGGAAAGATATTTTTTTGAAGCTCAGTAATTTTTGTTTTATTAAAGAAAAAAAAAATTAAGTACAGAAAGTTTGATGACAAGTTGCAAATAGAAATTCTTTACCACACTAATGATTTGCTGAGCAGGAAAAAAAGGCTATTATGGAGGAAGTTTTTCCTTGACTCCTCCGCTGTAATTTATCTTAAAAGCAGTGAGACATAAAATGCCAAAAGGCATGTGGGGGGTTACCACCACTTGCCAGATAGGGCAAATTGTCCAAAGATAAGTAAGGATGAGCAGAATAAAAGCAATTGTTTATTTGCAAGATTTTTTTTTTTCCAGGACACAGAGCTCAGCTTATTTTCAATTAAACTTGGCTGAGTTTCTAGACTTTATTTATTTACTTTTAGACCTTTTAACAACACAATTACAACAGTAGAATGAGATAAATTAAAACTTGCAAAGAACCATACTTCTATTGTAGGCATATTTTCCCACTCTTCTAAATTTCCTCTCACCGTGATGCTGTTCTCTTCTAATGTTTTTAATCTTGCCAAGGGCTGTAATTTCCATTTTATCTATTGTGGTTTTGTAGGTTTTAAAAAATACTCTCATCTTACTAAAAAAAAAAAAAATCCATTCTTTGTTGCCCTTAATTCATATAGGAAATTCAAATAATTGAACTTTTAACCAACAAAGTAAAAGAATGAGAATTAAACAAATTGAAGAATGGAATTACCTAGATGGTTTAAACAGTTTTAAAGCATCTGAATTTTTCCCCATTTTTTTAATCCTTGAGCAAATAAGATATTTAAATAGTTCAGCAGAAGTCAAAGACATTATGCCAATAATTTCAGGATGAAACTAAACCTGATATGATGCTAAAAGTAGGAAGAGGATTATTACTGTAAAGTCAACCGAATCAATGAAACTGGGAGGAAAAATATATGCTATGCACTTCCTTAAATAAAGCCAAACTATACATTTAAATGTTTTAAAAATAAAATATTTCAGATATTTGAACCCAAGTCTATGTATATTGTTCTCTTTGATGATAAAGTAGGGTTTAAGACATCGTTGCCATGGAACATGCATCAAGTAGCACTCAGAGCCC
Source organism: Cabassous unicinctus (assembly GCA_029593785.1). Classification (NCBI taxonomy): domain Eukaryota; kingdom Metazoa; phylum Chordata; class Mammalia; order Cingulata; family Chlamyphoridae; genus Cabassous; species Cabassous unicinctus. Next base: position 16,460 of record JAQZBX010058833.1, read on the forward strand.
ATCCGTTTGAGAGACTTTATCAATGAGAACAAAAGACACCATATATGGAAACATACCATATATCTGTAGTGACCGTCCTAAATATTTTATATTCTGATCATCTCCATTAGAAACGAGTGGGTCGCTTAACCCCTCAGTGAGTCCCCCAGTAATATGGTGCTGCCCTTCCAGCTTTACCTCTGGGGATGATTATGTCACTATTTGAGTTCAATCTGAATGTAAAGTAGAAAGATAAGTATTGTAGATTTCTGTGCATGCCATTTCCTTTAAAATATATCTTTTTATGTTTTATCTTCCCAACAGGGTGAGTTTAAGGTGTCTGAGAGGTACCTCACTATGGATGACCTAACCACTGCCCTGGAGGAGAAACGGGTGAGAGAGATGTTTGGCTCCGGTACAGCTTGCGTAGTTTGCCCAGTTTCTGATGTACTGTACAAGGGCGAGGTAAGATAGCGGTTTCTTCACTCCCTGTCACTTCCAGAGATTTGTATAATTCTATTAAAGTTTTTAAATGTGTGAGCAAAATTCTAGTTGGATCCAGATTGCAAAAAGGCTTGTTATAACTTGGCCTTCCATGAACTGGTGCAGCTTGTCCTGATGAATCTGTATTAGCAAATTACTCACTACCATCTCTCCAGGATTTCATGCACACTCAAACATGGCGGAAAGTCAGTTTTGTCTTCGGACAAGTATCATATTTGCCCTGTGTCAGTTTAGGAATTTGGGATATACCAGCGGACTTCCACTGTCATGAGTTTCCACTTATTCACTAAGGAAGGCTCTACAGGTAGAAGTAGGAATGGCCAATAGTTACAGAAAATGAATTTGAATGATCAACTCCTGACTGCTTTATCAAGAAAACCCTCTTCATCTGATAAACCTGGTACATTTACTAAAATCTTCCAAAAAGAATTCGAGGATTCGGTTGGAAGAAATTTTCTCTGCATAGTCAGTTAGTCAGATTTTATATGTTCTGTACTTCCATTTTCTCGTCAACTTTTGTGCTTTCCCCTTTGTAATAAAGCTCCAAGACTTATGATTTAACAAAGGCATCTGACTTCATAGCTTAAAGGCATGTGGGCATTATTTTTTTTTTAAGATTTATTTTATTTATTTATTCCCCTGCCCTTGTTGTTTTTTGTGTTCACTGTCTTGCTCTCTGTGTCCATTCGCTGTGTGCTTTCTGTGT
>JAQZBX010058834.1:0-17654 GCA_029593785.1 Cabassous unicinctus
GAATGAACTCGCCCCTAAATAAATTCTCTGGCTGCAAGCAACGTTTTTTTGACCTTTTTCTTTTTGCTAAGGAGAACAAGAGTGTTTCCAGGAAAGAATAAATTGGTTGCATTTTTTTTGGGTTTTATCAGAGCACAGACAAGTCTAAGAAGCACTCCCTTGAACTAGAATTTTAAGAAAACTGAGGAAATAAACAAGGCCCTGAGAGGGGAGCCGACTTTTACTCATCTGGTCAAGATTTCAAAAACTGCTCCTTTAAGAAGGATTTTCTTGATTTTCCCAAAATGGAGAGAAAAAATGAAAACAAATTTTTTTTTTTTGGTGAAATTTGACAAAGGTAAATAGTGCATTATATAAAATGAAAAGGAAGCGGTGGGCTTCCAAATCTGAATCCCTCTTCACCGGGACCTTCGCCCAGTCCCACTTCCCGTTCGCCTCGCCAGCAGCAAGCCTGCGCAGTGGAGGCTCTTGAATCTTCTGGCTCACTCTGGAGCTGCCTTCAGAGCGGCCATCCTGTTCCTCGTGTGGCCTTCCTCCCGTGGTCCTTGTGGGGCCCGCCTCCCGTGGCCTCCCGCGCTCCCAGCCAGACTTCAGGGCGGCTGCGTTGTCCCTGACTGGACCGCAGCCTGCGATGGCGAAGCCGCATTGGGGACCTGTGCCTCTCCCTGCCTGGCCTGCGCCCACACCTTCCAGCCCCCCACGGCCCTCCACCGCGTGCCTTTCCTGCCACAAACATCTGGGGAGATAAAAGTGGGTTCATCCACTCAGAGAGGTTGGTTCCTGTCTCTCATGGACAAGCAGGTTCTTTCTATTTTTCCCTTCTGCCCAAATCCATGCTTTGTGATTCAAAACCGTGGCAAGAATGCAGACGGGAGCTGGACTCCCCCGCCCTCCTCTGTCTGTCCTGCGGGGCTGTCGCCTCACTCTCTAGAGGTCCGGGCTCCTGGTCTGAGGCGTGCCCTTTTGGTGGACAATGGGCTTGTTGTCCCGCCTTTGCATGCCTGTGGCAGCGTGCGGCCACGTGACCGTGGGAGCCAGCGCTCCTTCCAGCTCACGCGCCGGGACTCCTGGGAAGCAGGAGGAGCCTGGGGGACTGCGGGAGGGGGCAGCGCCCCGCTTCCAGCTGACGTCCAGGCCCGCTTGCGGGGTCCGGCTGCGTGTCAGAGGCTCCCAGGGCTCCACGGCGCCGAGCTACGCTGAGGGAGTTTATACTTCCTTGAAGATAGGGCTGAGAAATTTGCCTCTGCAAATTTGCGTTCCCTTCTCTTCCGCTTTTGTATGTGTTGTGTTATATAAAACGTGAGCACTTCAGAAAATGGAAATTGCCCCTGAGGACAGGCCACGTGGTGCACGTCTCCCTAGGCGTTCTCGACGGCCCGTCGCCCAGAGGTGGGATTTGCTGCATCTCCCCAGAAAGGCGGGTGGGACATGCAGGGCGCTGCCTCAGCCTTCCTTCCCTGCCATCTGCGCCGCCAGCTGTCCATCCCGGGCACTGTGCAGTCCCTGACCCGTGCCCCCTCCAGGTGGTGAGGCCCTCCACGGGGCCGGGGGCCCTCCTGCAGGGCGAAGCTAGCCCAGCTGCCTCCCAGGTGTCTGAGCATTTTCTGCTGAGGCCATAGAATTCCCGGATTTGGCAATTCTGTGAAACTGTGAGCCACAAGACCCCAAGAACAACGGCTGTAACGGAAGCCACCGAGCACTCACCCCTGCCAGGCACCAGCCCAGGGCTTGGCGCCCTCTCCACCCGCCCGTCTCTACAGGGCCCTGTGGGCACAGGCTCAGGGCAAGAGACTGAAGGGCTGGGTGCGGTGTTAGCTCCTTGCAAAAGTGTTTTTTAAATTTAAAAAAGTGTATTTTTATGAAACGGTTACGTGCACATGGTTTAAGAATTCAGAGGATTCCACAAGGCTGATGACGAAGAGAGAGCAGCCCCTCCCGTGCCCACCCCTGGTGGCCTTTTAGGCTCCGCGTCTTCTGGTAGGGGGCCACCCACTTCTCGGTAATTTGCTTACCTGGCTGTTGCTTGGTTTTCCAGTTTTAGATACTATATATCGAATTCCTATGTGGAAGTGAAGGGCTTCCCTCCCCTCCATTCTCCCAATAAAATGATCGTTTTTGGCTTAATATAAGCATTTTCCTCCTTACAACTGTGTGATGGTTAGGAGGTTGAAGCATTTCCTCTCCTGTGCTTGTGTCTCATTCTCAGTCCTGGGAGGTGCCCCTTGCTTCCGTGCCTGATCCTGGGTCAGCAGCTTCCCCCTCACTGCCCCTCCTGGACCTGGGTCTGGGGCCTCTCCCATCGTCCTGGGCCCTCGCATCTGCAGAGCCCCTGCTTCCCAGCCCCGACTTCCTCTTTCCTGATTTGCTCTGTTTCACTGGAGAACATCCTCCAAAGCACGTTGTGAGAAAGGCTGCAGGACGGAATTCTAAAAAAATCTTCCACGCCTGGAAATCACCTCTATTCTCCACTCATGCTAGATGGCTCATTTTACTGGGTAGAGAATTCTAGGTTGCAAACACTTTTCCCTTGGAATTTGAAATTGTTTTCTAGCTAAAGAAATTTGGTGCGGTTCTGTGCCTGACCCTTCCGAAGATGGAAACCAATGCTTGGTCTCCTGGACATGTAACGGCCTTTCCACTTGAAAGCCGCCTCCCACAGCCCTGGGAAGTGCTTACGGAACTTCTGTGTGGTTTTCCTTCCCACTGTTTGCCTTTCCTGGGTCTTCTTGGGTTGATCTGGGTAATCCTTCCCTTCCTTCCCTTTCCTTCCCCTTCCCCTTCCCCGGGGAGATTGTTTGAGTCTCTTTGTACCCACCTGTTGAATTTTCACTTCTGCTCACTTTTCTTATTCAGTTTCTGAGCACCCGTTCTTGTTCTTTGAGTGTGCTTTTAAGAGCTTTCCTGTTATTCCGTAGATCTACATCTTTTGCCTCTTGGGACATGAATTACGTTTGTTTGGGCTTTTTTTCCTGATGCTGGTCGAGCCTGCGTCTTCTGAGCCCCCCAGCAGCAGGTGGTCCCTGGCCATCTGTTAATGTTTAAGGACGCCGGTCTGCAGGCGGCATGGATTTCTGGGAGGTGGCGGCGGCAGCAGGGGCTTCTCTCCGGTGGCATCCTCCAGGCAGCCGCTGGGGGGTGGGGGGGCGGCAGCGTGGCTGGGTGAAGGCTCTGCTGGCTGGCCTGGCTGACCCGCAGGCCCTCTGGTCCAGCCGCCCCGAGGGTCGGCTTCTCTTCTGGTTCTCTGCAGGCCGGGGTGAGCGGACCCACCTTCTCACTTCAGCACGACCCTCCCCCAGACCTGCCGGCCCTCCAGCTCCACTTCATTTCAGGGCCATCGGAGGACAGGGCTCAGAGGGTCTCTCCGGGCCTGCCGAGGCCCCCAGACCCCTTCACAGACCCTGCCCCCGCCTCAGAGCAAGTCTGCGTGGGCATCGAGGGCCAGGCAGCCACGAGGGCAGTCTGGAGAGATGCGGTGAGGATGCGCGGCCGGCAGCTCTTCTTATTATGGGCTCTGAGGACGGGTTAACTTGGCTGTGCCAGGGGTGGGTTTCGGTCTTTCGTCAGTTCTCTTTTGCTGAGCTTTAGCTTAAACCTGACTTGCATTCTGGTCCTGGTATGACGGGGAAGCATTGTTTTCATTGCCACACTGTTTGCTCTTCAGATATCTGTAAACGTGATGCAGCGTGTTGCCGGCTGTATCTGGAAGTCACAGAGGCCGCGCTCGGCCGGGCCTCCCAAGTGGCGTGGCCTGCCACGGGCCAGTGTGGGCTGGGTGCCGGCGGCCACGGCTCAGGCCCACGAGCAAGCGCTGCAGCCTCCTAGGGGAAAGTAGGTAGGTGACTAGCGGTCCACATGCACATCCAACCTCAGGTTCGTTTGTAACTCCTAAAATGGAAGGCATCGCATCTGAGTCCCAGGACTGTTTTTGGTCTCGTTTTCTGGCCTCTGCTCCTTTTTGCCACCCCAGAATTCAGACGTTCCGGACTGGGCAGCTGCGGGCGTCCCGGGTACCTGGGCCGAGTCTCTGGGCCCTTCTCCCAGATCCAGAGACGGAAGCGCTGCTGCCTCCAAGCCCCCTCGGTGCCCTGGGGAGGCCGGGGCCTCCATGCCGCTTGCGGGCTCCTCCTAACGGGCCTCTCTCCGTCCCGTCGAGATGCGCGCGTGTGCCCATGGTTTGTTTTTGAGTTTTTTTCCTCCAAATTGCTGACAGCAGGGAATCTCTCAGTGAAGTAAAGTTCAGCAGTAGTCTGAATGGGGGGGCAGCTCCCCAGGGCTGCTTCCGAGGTGCCTCTGCCGGGCCCCTCCCACCACCCACCACCACCCACCACCACCCACCACCACCCACCATGCCCCCTCAAGGCGTGCTGCGTCTGCAGCCCTGCCTGGCCCAGGCGCAGCCTTCTCTGAGGCCGGCTTGCGAGAAGACAGCCAGAAAGGGTTTCTTGAGAACTGGCTACTTGGAAGGCAGGAAAGCCGCGCGAGCAAACCCACCTCCCTTGCCCAGGCACTGTTGGAAAACCTCTCCGAATCACAGCGAGTCAGGAAACAGCAGCTTCTCCTCTGCCCCTGGCCTAAACAACACCAGTCTGTCATGGTTCCCGGAAGAGCTCTTGTCAGCACAGGTCAGGTCCAGCGCTAGAAAAAGTTGCAGAGAGAGGGCTCTTTCCGTTTTTCCTACTCATGAGCCAAGTTCTGCCGAGCCTTGTTTATTATTTCAATTTGAAATCGTTCTCTTGGGAACGGCAGCCTTTTCTTTGGGTTTTGCCTTCTGAGGTTTAGACATGAATTTCCTGCAATCTTTTCAACATAACTGCTTGGAACAGGCAGGCTGTTCCCTACTGCCTTGGTTGGAAAGTCCTTGTTCTCTGTTATGGAACCGTTTCCGGTGGTTCTCGCCCTTCACGCAGGGTTAGGAAGAGAAGCTCACGCTCCTTGCTGAACACGTGCCCAGCTCTCTGAGGAGGCTGCTGGGTCTCTGAGAGGCTCCTGTCTCTGGGACAGTGGCCCCACTTGAACTTTTTAAATTAGTAGCGGAGTCTTTCTCGGTTCCAGTCCTCCGCTTTCTTGCTCAGTCCTTTTTCCATTCAGCCAGCACTCCTTGAGCCCCTGCCCCGCGCCTCGGAGGTCCTGGAGGCGGCAGCATTGAGCAGCCGCCACCCTGCAGCCTGAGCATGTCTCGGGGAGGTGGCAGGAGGGGTGGGCTCTGAGCTGGGCACGTGGGGCTCTGAGGCACTCCAGGCGGAGGAAGCCGTGCAGAGGTGGGCAGGGCTGAGAGCAGGGCACCCAGCCTGGCCCTGGCCTCGGTAGCTTTGTGTGGGGTGGCGGGAGGAGGAGCCGGTGCCTGCTCCGGAGGCCGCGATTCGATTATCTGGTCAGTGACGCCTGGAGGGTAAACCGAGGGAGAGGACGGAGGCCTGGGCTCAGTCTGGGCTCGGCCTGGGGTGGGCAGGGAGCTCGGCGCCAAGCAAGCCGGGATGACAACACATGCTCATTCTACGGTTAGGTTTTGTGTCATCGCTCCTATTGCTTCCGTTAACTTTCTCTCAGTATTTTGTAATAGAAATAATGTCCAGAACCAGGCTTTGGATGTGGTTGGGTAACCAAAGCCTGTCTCGGTCAGAAGAACCAGGGCCAGCTGTGCAGCATTGCCCTGGCCGCCGGGCGTGGCCCCAGGGGTCTGGAGACCCTACTTTCCTGGGGGCAGGGGCCAGGCCGTGCAGTCCGTCGGGGGGGCTGGTGCCGGCAGAGGAGAGAGCAGAAGGCTTCAGAGGGGCAACGGCCTCGGGGGAGGCGCCTTCCAGCCATGGATGGAGCTGGCTGCAGCTTAGGAGAAAGACTGAAGGACAACCTGTGGCGGTGAGTGCAGGCCTTCTCGCGGCTCTGCCCTGGGTGCCGGGGTCCCCGGCAGCGAGCAGGCGCAGGGCTGCCCAGCCTGAGGGGCCCACGGCAGGTGCACGGCCCCCTGAGGGTCCCGCTAGCCCCCGAGTTGTACTTTTTGCCACTCCGCTTCCCGAGCCGTCTCCTCTGGCGCCCTCTGGTGGGCACCGTGAGCAGGCACCGGCCACGCACGTCCCCGGGACCCGCGGGGCCTCGTCCCCCGCCCGGCTCTGGGTGCCGGCGCTGGCTGCAGGGAGGTGGCAGGAGCCCTGCGCCGCCGCTGCCCCACCCGGGCGCAGCTCCCCCACCCTGTGGCGTTGGGCCTCTGCTCAGGCTTGTCCCAGTGTAGGGCAGGGCGAATGCAGTGGGACGACGTCCGTGGGGCAGGGAGCGTCAGGAGGCCCTCCTGTCCCTCACCCGTCACCAGGCATCTCCCTGAGGCTCTCCTTTTCAGGACCACGAATCTGGGTTATGTCTTTCTCTCTGCAGTGTCCCCAACTCCTGCCCGGCCAGTCCACGCGGCGCTGGATCCTCGGGCTACCGCTTTGTTCAGAACGTCACCTCAGACCTGCAGCTGGCAGCAGAGTTCGCTGCCAAGGCCGCCTCAGAGCAGCAGGCAGACGCGTCCGGAGGAGACAGCCCCAAGGTCCCACGGCTCACCAGTGCAGTGCGCACACAATCGGGGCGTGGGTGGGCACTCGAGGCAGGCGGCCGGAGCTTCTGCGCGTGCTCAAGTCCTGTGCATGCTCGTGGGAGCGTGAGCTCCCGCGTGTGCTCAGGGCAGAGAGTTCCTGTGCGTGCTCGGGGTCCCGAGTTTGTGTGGGGCTGACCCGTCCTTGCAGGTGGCAGAGAGTGGGCTGCGTTGCCGCGAGGAGCACCTGCTTCCCTCGTCCCCCTGCCCAGTCGCTCCTCGCGTCCCCTCTGAGGGCCTAGGAGCCTTGCCCCCTCTGATGGACAAGACTGTTGCATCGAGTTTTAATTACCATCTTTGGGAGGCATAACTTTTTTCTTGTAACTTTGACTCTTACTAATTTCCACCTCACAGTGCTTTTTAATCAAGTTGTAGAGGAGTTGAGAAATTTTAGAATTAAGTTATGGTGAAAACATTGTTTTTCTGAGGCAAGAAGGGCCATTCCCGGTTCAGTGTGAGCACATGGTGGGAAGAGACGGCGGTTGCGGGGACTGGCCACCTGGGCCTGCACAGCCCCGGGAGGCTTCTCCCCATTAGCGGGCAGCGCGGAGTTGGCCGTGCGGAAGCACTTGCAGGTTCACGGTGCGTTGTTTCTCCGCAGGACGAGTCCAAGCCGCCCTACTCCTACGCCCAGCTCATCGTGCAGGCCATCTCCTCCGCCCCCGACCGCCAGCTGACACTAAGCGCCATCTACGCCCACATCACCAAGCATTACCCCTACTACAGGACCGCCGACAAGGGCTGGCAGGCGAGTGGCTGTGGGCCGCGGCCCCTGGCAGGAGCGCGGCATTTGCATTGGCCTCGAGGCCTTGAGGCTGGCGGAGCTTAGGTTTCTGTCCTTTCTCCCTTTCTGACGTCCAGAAAGGAGAACGTCACTGCCTTGACGCGCGGCGTGCTGCCTGCTGTTGTCCTGTGCTGTTTGGAAATACACGTGCACAGATGTGCTCACCCTGTGTCCACTCTGTGAATTGTTTTTCTGAAGGCTAGTGCAGCCTTTGTTTATATTAGGCATAAATAATGTATCGTATACCTGTTTGTCTTTTATCCACAGGCAGTGTTTTCAGTTTACTAGTTTACTCAGCAAAAGTTTTGAACTTTGTATGATCCAGCTTTGCCTTTGTCCCTGATGTACTGTAGGCTACACTTGGGTGTCTCTTGCTTTTTCTGTAAAGAATGGCCGTGGCACTCGCTGAAGTCTGATAGGAAAAACCACTCCTGTTCTTCTGCCCTTTTCCAGGAAAGCACAGTGAACTTGCAGACCTGTCCCCTCTCTTCTCGGGTAGACGGGCATCTTGGACTTGCCTCTGTCGTGAGCTCTGGCAGCCCTGTCCCAGATGACAGTGCTGCGCATCTGGGGCGAGCTGGGATGTTGTCGGACCGTCTAGTGATTGGTGGTGTCCCTGTTTCCCTGCAGAATTCCATCCGACACAACCTCTCTCTGAATCGTTACTTTATCAAAGTCCCACGTTCCCAAGAGGAGCCTGGAAAGGGTTCTTTCTGGCGCATAGACCCTCCCTCAGAAGCCAAGCTGGTGGAACAGGCATTCCGCAAACGAAGACAGAGAGGCGTTTCCTGCTTCCGCACCCCCTTTGGGCCCCTGTCATCAAGGTAGGTGTCTCCACTCTGTGCTGGTTTTGCTCTTCAAGCTATTGACAAAGTCCCGCTTCCCTGGGATGTAGACATTGGCAGCGTTGCTTTAGGGACTTAAAAATTCCACCTTTTTTCCACTTTGGAGAGAAGATCTTAGGACCAGTGAGGTTCCACACTATATAAAGGTGGTAAGGAAACCACTGACCACACGTCTAGCACGCAGCTTCCTCCCACTGCAACGCATGTAGCAGTGCAGACTGTTTGCATAGAGGGGCGAGGGGGCGTGGCGGCTGTGGGCGAGTGGCGGACGTGGGCGAGGGTGGGTGGCGGCCGTGGACGTAGGCGAGGGCAGGCAGAGCCCAGCATTCTCTCAGGATGTCTGAGGAGGTTCAGCCGGTGGCGGCGTCCTTCCTGGCACGAGAGGATCACGGAGCAGGCGAGGAGACAGGCAGCACACAGAGCTCTTCTTGGGGAGGTGGTTTCTGCCTGCCAGGGCCGACTGAGCCTGGCCTTCCACGTCAGCAGACCATGCCGCCTGCTGCAGCAGCCTGGCCTTTCTCGCTGAGCTTGCTCGAGGCTGGATTTCCCACAAGGCCACCCATGAAACATGTTGGTCCAGCTCCTGGGAAAGGCGGGTGGGGACATGGAGAGATGCCGGCAGCTCTGGCTTCCAGGGGTGCTCTCTTGTGGGAGGAACCAGCAGCTCCTGGTGCTTTCCGTTTCAAGATTCTAGTTCCAGCGTGGTCAGAGGAAAACTCGTTTAAATGCCTGACAACTTCTGTCACGTGATCTGAGTGCACGTCAGCACACTTGATTTAATTTTAAGGGTCTGACGCGAGTCCCAGTTATCTGGTCAAAACAGAACGGAACAAGGGTAAGCTGCTCATACCGCGGCGATAGGAGCTCAGAGCACGGCCTGACGTCCCGGAAGGTCTCGCCTGAGCCCGGCTCTCCGGAGCACCACACTGCTCAAGTAGGAGTGGAGAGAAGCACCACTGAGGGGCCACATTGTCTCACTTGTAGGCTGGAGAAGTGGTTAGTGGGGGGGTCCCAAGGGGACAGGGCCCTGTCCTCAGGAGGTGGCCCTGGCCGATGGCGAGGCAGGGTTGGTGCTGGGGAGGATTGGCAGGCTCAGGCCAGAGGGGCCAGGGCACCGTGGGGCTCCGGGCCGCAGGGAGCAGGAGCGCATGTCCCAGCGGTGCGCGGGGTGCCGCTTGGCCCGGTGCGCCGAGTTTGCAGCACCCCTGAGCACCCCCAGTCCTGAGGGTGCTGAAGTGGTGATTAACTTGCTGCCTCTTCCGTCCACCTGCGAGTGGCTGGGGCAGCGTCCGCCCTCAGCGCCCCTGCTCCCTGCGTCACGCTCAGCGGCGGTGTCTCTGCTCACACACGCCCTCAGCGCCCCTGCTCCCTGCGTCATGATCAGTGGCGGTGTCCTTGCTCGCACACGCCCTTTGTTGGCAGTTCCTCTGGGAAGAAAGCTGGCTGCTCCGTTTCCAGGGTTGTCTGTCTCAGCTGCGGCCTGGCAGACCCTGCAGCAGGAGCCCGATGAGAGCACTTTGTTCTGGAGCCTGAAAGCGGGGACGGGAGAAGCCGGCCTCAGTGGATTGTTTGTGCAAAAGAAACTGCCACGCTCCAAAGCATGCTTTGCCCTCTCAGTGTGGGTTTTTCCTGTGGAAAGTTTGCTCTCATCCAATCAAAGGCAGACAAAAGTGGATTCCAGGGTGCCAGGGGCAGAGGGAGGCCAGTGGGGAGGGGAGTTTGTGCTCCATGGGGACAGTTGTGTGTCACCACAATAGAAAGGAAAATGCGGGAGGCTGAGCCGCTTCCGTGGGAGACGGGCAGGTGTTTCCAGCAACAAGTGCTCTCGTGGCCGCTCTTCCTGGGAAGCTGCTTACGGCACAGCCTCCCCTGGCTGGTGGGTGCCGCAGGCCCCACCCCAGTGACGGTGCTCTTGGGGCAGTTTCTGGACAGGCCCCTTGGGGGCCGGGAGCAGGGCTGTGGCGGCAGGGGTGCGAGGCGGCGTGTCCCACTCAGGTTCCTTTCCTGGCTCGTCGCAAACTGACAAGCGTGGCCTTGCTTTTCAGGAGTGCCCCCGCTTCGCCTACTCACCCTGGGCTCCTGTCCCCGCGTCCCAGCGGCCTGCAGACTCCAGAGTGCCTGTCCCGGGAGGGCTCACCCATTCCACATGACCCTGAGTTTGGGTCAAAATTAGCTTCTGTCCCAGAGTATCGGTATTCCCAGAGTGCACCTGGTAAGGAGCCACCCTGCCCTCCTGCGTGGTCCTGTGAAGCTCCTGCCATGGGCTGGGAGAGGCACGGCCATGACCCCGGCCCTGACGCGCCGCGCCCCCTCTGCGCAGGCTCCCCCGTGAGTGCCCAGCCGGTGATTGTGGCCGTGCCGCCCCGGCCGTCCAGCCTGGCGGCCAAGCCCGTCGCCTACATGCCCGCGTCCCTGGTGGCCCCACAGCAGCCCTCCGGCCACGCGGTCCACGTCGTACAGTCGGCGCCCACGGTGACCATGGTCAGGGTGCTCGCCACCTCCGCCGGCTCCACCAACGGCTACATCCTCGCCAGCCAGGCCGCGGCAGGCGGCGCCCACGACGCCCCCGGCACGGCCCTGCCCGACCTGGGCGGGGAAGCCAGAGGTAATCAGCCCCGAGGGCTGCCCCTGTCCTTTCAGACCCGCCCGGGTCTCCCCTGTGCGCAGCTGCCCCGTGCCCCCTGGGGCCTGCCGGGGCGCACGGCCTCCTGGGACGTCGGCCCTCAGGGCGACGCTGCATTAGCCACGAGGCCTGTGTGAAGGCAGGTTCAGGCTTTCCTGAGGAGAAGGTGCGCCTGAGGCCCCAAGCGCAGCTCTGAAGGCCGTTCAGAGTGAGAGACCTGCACCCCAGGGTGCTCGCAGGCTGCGTTCTGAACCCAGCCGTCCCTGCGAAGGGTCCTCTCAGAGGTGCGTTCGTTCAAACGGAGCAGCGTCCGGTTGGTTGTTTACTGTCTTGGCTTAACCTGAGCAGTAACCTCTTATTTTCACGTCATCAAACTGAGAAACGCATTTTGGGAAAGACTAACATGGCTCTAAAAGTGAGTCATTTCGTTCCAAACATTACACGTTTTTCCGTCGGGTTAAATTCAGTGTGGTTAGTTTTTTTGTTTTCCTTTGTTGTAGTCAAATACCTGTTACTTTTCATTTTTGTGTCTTGTTTTCTGAGATCCCCCAGCCCCACTACCTGCCTCGGCCAGCCCCTGGCGGGGGTCCATTGCCTGTGATGCGCTTTGTGTCCGCAGGCTTGGAAGAGAAGCCCACCATCGCGTTTGCCACGATCCCCACCGCCAGCCGCGTCATCCAGACGGTGGCCAGCCAGGTGGCACCTGGCGTCCCTGGACACGCAGTCGCCATTCTCCAGCCAGCCACACCAGTGACCATCGGCCAGCACCACCTCCCGGTCCGGGCGGTCACTCAGAACGGGAAGCACGCCATGCCCGCTGGCACCTTAGCCGGCGGCGCTTACGGTGAGGCCCTTGCCCTCGGCACCCTCAACGCGCTCCGGGGTTCCGTCTGGGTCAGTGCAGAGCAGGGCTTCCTGGGACACCCCGCTGCCGCGCAGCCCTTTCTAGTGCTGGGCCCCTGTGCACACCAGGCAGTGAGACGGTGTGGAGAGAACCCCAGGTCCTCGCTGCCGTAGCGCCAGCAGCGACAGGGTGAGGCGAGCTGGGTTGAGCTGGTGCGACTTGGCAGGCGAGTAGCGAGCCAGGGCGGAGCTCAGCAGCAGGCAGTGGGGTGCCGAGCGTGGGCGGTGGGCTCAGCTCTAAGTAGGGGGTCCAGGGTAGGTGGCATTGGCATGAGGACCTACTGGAGGGTAGGGGGTGAGCCATGCAGGGGCGTCTGGTGGAAGAGGGGACCGGGGCAGGAACGGCAAGTGGGGCCGCCGGGCAAGCGGAGGAGGGAGGGGTGACGCCACGCAGAGCCTCAGGCTTCTCGGGGAGCGGGTGGGGCGCTGGCGAAGGCTGGCACAGAGGCGCTGCTGGCCTGGCGGGACCTCGAGCGGGCCGTGCTTCGGCCTCCCGAACGCTTTGTGTGTAGCGCTTTCGGCCTGCACTGAAAACCACAGCTGGCCTTCCCTGGTTCCCACTGTCGTCTTTTCCTCCCACCCCAGCCCTCACGAGCCCCCTGCAGCTTCTCGCGGCCCAGGCTAGTTCATCCACCCCCGTGGTCGTCGCCCGCGTGTGCGAGGGCGCCCCCGAGGAACCCGCGGCAGCAGCCTCCTCCGCCTTCGCCAGCGCCCCCTCCAGCGCCGTCGCCAGCGCCCCCACCAGCGCCCCCACCGCTTCACCCACTGGGGAGCCCGAGATCAAGCGGCCGCGGGTGGAGGAGCCCAGTGGGACTGCAGCCACGCAGGCCGGTGTGATCGCAGCTGCCGGCCCCCAGGGGCCAGGGACCGGCGAGTGAGGCCGCCTGGGCACGGTGGAGGGCTGACACCCCCAAGGCGGTGGAGCCGGATGTGCCACCGAGCGTGCGCCACGGCCATGGGCGCAGTGGCGCAGCCCCAGCTGACTGAACACACGGTGCCAAAGGCGGCAGGCGGCCTCCACCTGGCCTGGAGCAGGCCTGCTCGCCTGCGTTTCATCTCCTGCCCTCCCTGTAGTTTAAAGCAAAAACACATAAACAAGTTCAGACAACTGATTGTATGATTCTGGGGGTTCTTTGTTGTTTTGTTCTTCTCCCTTAGCACCTTCTTTTTTCCCCAAGGCTTTTTTTCAGGGCCTGGGGGAGAAGGTAGTACCTTTCAGCATCTCAAGGAAGGTTCCAGAACAGACCTGCCCCCCGGAAGGAGGGAGGCTCGCCCTTTCTGGATGCTGGCCTGGCCGCGTTCCTGCAGAAGCGCCCGCTCACCCGGGAGACCGGCCGGTGTGAGGCAGAGGCCTTCCCAGGGAGAGGCTGGATTGGCACGGACGCCTATGTAAGGGGAAGGCAGGGCCGGTGTCACCGGAGGCGCCAGTTTGGCTGTGGAGCCCAGGCCTTTCTCATTTTGTTTAAACTTGGAGCTCAGGCTCCAGCCTGCGTGGAGACCAGGACAAAGGAGGACGAGCTCCTGAGGCCGGACCCACACAGCGGGCCTCCATACCACGCAGCCCCTTGGGGAGGAGCGCTGCCCCGTGCCAGCCGGCGGCTTCAGGAAGCCTTGGCGGCTGCCGGCCTCGGTGTTCAAGGTAGAATGTCCTTTGGGTGAACACTCGAGTCCACGGCGAATGCCACACCATGTAGGTGTGGAACCAGCGCAGCAGAGCTCCAGCACAGAGGTCCCAACTGCCTGGGTGGCCGAGCAGCCAGAGCGCGGGCAGATGCGCCGCCCTGGCGACAGGAGAGGGTGGAACCCTTGTGTTCTCCGGAGCCCCGCCGCTCGGTGGAGCGGAGCCAGCCCTGTGGCCTTTTAACCGATACAGCTGGGTTTACCACCTGGAACTCCTCCTCCTCCTGCCTGAGCACAGAGGCCTGGGGTCAGCGGGCAGGAGGAAGACGTCTCCGTGGCGGCGCAGCGGGTGGGGTGTGCGCCCCCACGTTCACCCCTCACAGACTCAGTGGACTCAGGACCGTCCAGCCTACGCCCGCCCTGTGGGGAGGCTGCAGCCCCTCAGCTTTCTCCGGAGAACCTTTCAGGGGACATCACGTGCGCCTCCGTGAAGGCTGACCGTGGATTTTCCCTCACGTGCTGCAGACCAGACTGGAGTCGCCATGGAGGGCGGCACTGAGCCAGAGGCATGGAGAGGCCCGTCCTCAGCACCGCAGTCACCGCCAGCAGCACACGGCCTCCCTGCACCCTGACGGGAAGCTGCAGCGACGCGGAGTCCTGTGGCGCTCGCCGAGAGGAAGCCAGTGGGACGCCTCTGAAAGGGACTTGGAGGCGCCACCAGCAGCCATGAGGCTCTGCACGAGAGTGGGGCCGGGGAGCTCAGACCCAGCCACGCTCTTCCCAAGCCCGGCCTTCCTTGCGCTGCCCGCCCCGAGCCCGTTGTGCTGTGGCGCAGAATTGTCGAGGGAGACGTGTTCTATACCAATGCCTGCACCAGGGGGCCCACGTAAAGTCTCAGGAGAGGGGGCGGGCCGAGAAGAGCGGCGTGCCCTGCACACAGGCCCCCACGCCCTGCACGCCACGTGTCCTCAGTGCTCCACGTACTCACTGCTCCAAGTACGCACTGCTCCACGTGGGTAGGCGTGACAGGGCGGGGTGGGTGCTGAGTGGCCAGAGGGGCAGGGGCTCAGGACTCGTGGCTTCTCCCTCCTCAATCACCATTCCTTCCTGGTGCCGCCTGCAGTCCCCTCTCAAGGGCGTCCCCGAGGAAGTGCACTGTCTGCAGAGAACTGTGTGGCGAATGGTTTGCACAGGGCAGTCCATCACAAAATGTCATCTTTTTGCCTCTGCCCCATCTGGCCCATCTGGCCCGGACCCTTTGGCCTCCCTGACCTGAACTGTGTTGGCTTCTGTCCATCAGGACGGGCCCCACTGGTGTTTACTGGCAGCTGTCCCAGGAGATGGGGCTGCAGGCGGGTGAGTGCTGGGAACCAGCGGAGGGCTGCAGTGTCAGGCGGCGACCTTCCGCCACGTGGGAGTCACGGCGCTTTAGCCTCTGTGGGACTGCGTATATGGGGTAAGGGGAAGTGTAGCCTGCTGGACTCAGGGGAGCCACCCTGCGGGGTGACAACGATGAGCTTCTGGCTGGTTTGTTTGTGCCTGGATGGTACCAGGCTCGGCTCATCCAGGAGCTGGGTGCCAGAGGCTCAGGAATGACCCAAAGGAGGTGCGCATCCAACCAGACTGAGAGGCCACAGGAGACCCCCAGGGCCAGCGCGGGGCGGCCCTCGGCTTGCCGTGTTACCAAGGGCGGACTGCCCCTGCTGCTGTCGGGATAGGTGCAGCTCTGGCACAGAGCTGGCAGCGCTGGTCTCGGGCCTGCACAGGGCCTGGCTTCCGGCTCAGGCAGGGCCTGGCAGCTGCACTCCAAACCAGGACTGCAGCCAGCGCCACCCACCGTGCACCCCACCCCCAGGGCCAGGTCGGCAGTTGCTCAGACACTAAATACAGACAAGCATGTTGTTTGGAGAAAAAGGGAATAGCTGAACGCGTCCCACCAGGACAGTGTGGTCGAGGGCTGGGGACAGACAAGGGCTGCGCCGAGGCTCCACCAGCCATGAGAACTGCAGCTGGGCCCGTGGCTCCTCCTCTTGTTGCCCTTTTCAGTAAGACCTGGTGCAGGAGATTACGGTTGTGCTTTCCAAGCATTGAGCATCAGCCGTCTGCCGGCTGCTCAGCAGCCTTGCAGAACAGAGTACTGAGGAGATTGAGCAGATAGAATGTGCTGGAAGGCTCCGGAGCTTGGTCGCTGGGGGGGACAGCGAGTGTCAGTCCTTAGCTCTTTGCCTCTTTCCGTGCTGGTCTCCCAGGTGGTATTTAGCGTTTGTACAGGACAGTACTCAAATGTACTATTGCTCCCCACCCCACCAAGACCTGTGTACTGGACCCCCTAAGTTAGGTGAGGCCAGCATGGCCCCGTGGGCACCTTTCGTGGCACTCTTTTCTCGCTTGACTCTGGAGGTGGCTGCACTCCCTGGGGCAGGCGCGGCCAGGGGCTGGGTCGTGTAGGTGCCTCTTGGTGTCTCGTGTTGAGGGATTTGCTGTTTGATTTTCTTTTTTTCTTATTTAATAACAAAGCCACGTGAAAAACACCTGAGCAGATTTCTGAGTTGCTAAAAGAAGTAGTCCATAACCCTGGGGCAGGCGTTGAGCTTCTTGACGCTGCGAGAGCAAGGGTTAGGGGGGCCCACGGCGGCCCACAGGGTGGAGTCGAGGCCTGGCGCGGCGTGGAAGGCCATGGCGAGGCAGGCCGTGCACGTGGCTCGCTGCTGGCCTTGGGAACGACGGATGGAGGCCGCGGGCATTCAGCCCACTCCCTTGTTGCCTCAAGTGGAAAGGCCTCGGGGCAGTGCGTCACGGTGAGATTCGCGCTTCCACGAGGCTGTGCCATGCCGTCTCCGTGGCCAGAAATCCCTCCATTGGGCTTTGCTTTGGCTTTAGAGTTTCTCAGCGTGTAGGACGGTTAGAAAAACAAAAACTTGACTGAATGTGAGAGTGTTAGAGAAGCTGAGAGGATTTTCCTGTAGCTTTTAGAGCATGGAAATAAATACAGTTGGCTGGGGGTGAATTATCTGTTTTTCCTCAAAAGCTCCCAATTCTGCTTTGCGCTTGAGCGACTTCGTCTGGGCTTGGCTCCTGGGCTCGCCCCTGAGCAGCTCTCCTGCTGCGGGTGTCTCTAAAGGGCGCAAGGGCCCAGTGGCGCGCTGCTGGTTCTGGAAGAAGCCAGAGGCCGAGCTGAAGCCTGGTCTACGCCTCAGGCACCAGCCATGGGTGAGCTGCCCAGGGACTCTCTGGGAACCACAGGCCAATGCCGTGGCACTCCTCACTAGCTCTCTGTGGAAACCTGTTTGTGGGCAGCTTTGCCACAGCCTCTTCCGTGATACCTCCGCCCGGAAGCAATGCTGGCTCATGAGGAGAACATAAACATTCATGTGCTGCTATGAAGACGGTTGCTGCCAAGGGGACCCGGCATTGGCGGCCCCTGACGTGGGTGCTGGCCCGTGGGCATGGGGGTGGGATCGGCCACGGTAAGAGCCTCGGGTCCGGTTCCCTGCCTCTGTTCCTGGGTCTCCCTGTGCCTGACGACTTCCTTTCCTTGTTTTCCGTGTTAGGTTTTCAGTTGCTCGGGACACGGTTCTCCTTGCCACATGCTCACTGTCTCTGCTGGGCTTTGCCCCCAAACACCTGCTCTCTGCGTTGCCCTTGGTACCAGAAGCTGCTACGCTTGGGGTACCGGGGGGAGTCTGGGAATGCAGTGGCGCGGGGAGCTGAGAAGCTGCCCCTTCTCATGCCCTGGCCTTGGTGCGGCTGGGATTTGGCTGGAATTTGCGTTTTCAGAAGGGACTGCCTGGCGAGCGGCCGTCTTGTTTGGTGCTGCTTTCTCTGCTCCTCTTCCGCGCCCCCCCGCCCCCCCATGAACTCACAGCTGCCCTCTGAGCTGAAGTCAGCAGTGGGCCTGTTCCACTTTCACCGACTGATTAGGGAAATAGTTTTACTCTCACGTTGAAAGGAAAAAGCCCCCCTCACTTGTGAGTTTCTTACCCTGATGGCATTCTAAGGCTGCTAGACCGTCAGCGGGGGGTTCTTCCTGGGCCCGGCCTGTGCACCCCTTCCACAGGCACTGCCGTCCCCCACGCACTGCAGCAGGGACCTCTGCAGGACCTCCACAGGAGAGGCGCGTCAAAGCCAGCATCTGGGAGAACGAGGGCATGGGGAGAGCCAGGCTGGGGTGCCCGCTCAATTGCCAGGCTCCAGCCAGGTCCCCAGGCCCCCCAGATCCCTCAGGCCCCCCATGTCCTCAGGGTCCCCAGGCCCCCCAGGTCCTCAGGGCCCCCCAGGTCCCTCAGGCCCCCCCAGGTCCCTCAGGCCCCC
>JAQZBX010058835.1:0-17659 GCA_029593785.1 Cabassous unicinctus
CTTATCCATGGGATATAAAACCCCTCTCACTTGGAGGTGGAGTGGACATCACCATTCCAGACTCCTCAGGATTGGGGGAAGAGTTATGGACTAGAGTAGAATTTCTGGTATTTATTCTGTTATAGACATATTGTGATTCAAGCAATGGAAGAAATTACAACATTAATGTGGAGCCAGTGGCCACTGGACGGTTTGGGGGCAGGAAAAGGGAAAAGCAGTTGTAATACAGGGGCTTTTTTGGGACTTGGGGATTATCCTAAGTGACATTGCAATGACAGATAGAGGCCATTTTATTTCATCATGTAACATGCAGAATTGCGTGGGAGAGAGTGTGGTCTACAGTGTGACCTATGGTCCATGCTTAATGGCAAAGCGCCCAGATGTGTGTATCCATTGCTGCTTATGTTCCACACTAATGAAAGATGTTTATGTGGGAGTTTGTGGGAGTTGTGGGAGGTGGGGCATTTTGGAATCCCTATAATTTTTGTGCAACATTTATGTAATCTAAATATCTTTAAAAAAAAATTTTTTTAAAGGGATTACACTTTATTTCACATGGTCATGACCAACACAACCTGCTCACTGTACCACTTGTTTTAAATGTGTTAAGTTGGATTTTTAATTGGTTTCCCAGTGGGTGGAGATCAGGTCCAACACAGCAAAACAGGCCAAAATGCATGAGGAAAGGCATTCTTTCACTCATAGTTCCCAGAACAAGAGAGGGGTGCCATGAGGTGCTGATGGGAGCTGTGATTGGTTCAAGCGGTTCAACCAGCAGGTGGGGCCAATAAGCAGGGCAAGTGGAACTGTGGGCTTGTGCCTTTTGTGGTTCAGGGGTAGAGATTAGTAGGATCCCAGCAGGAGCCAAGGATTAATTAGTTTAAAGCAAGTAGATTTGGAAAAGGGAACGGTATTGGTGTCTGAAGTTGGTGGGGATGGTGAGCTTATCACGACGAAACAGCTGTGGGTTTGGGTGACATTTGTGGGGAGATGAAGAGTGAGTAGTGGCAGCAAGTGCAGAGTTTGCACTATGGGGTAGTTTATGCCCCAGGACTGGAAAGTTGATTATAAATTAGGCCACAGGGCAGTGTTGAGGCAAGTGGCTTAGCCAAAGTAAGATATATACCAAGGCAGCACACAAATAATTTTCATAGTTATGATGATACAAAGCATAATGATTGTCTTTATTATGCCAGTAATTTTATGATAACTTGGATTCAGTATAAAAAGATGCTGCTACTACTGTGAAATAAATTTCATATGTGCTTATCTATTTTGTGGTAGCAAAATGACTAGGCATAGTAATTTCCTAGTGATGAAGTAAAACAATGAATAGTGATATACTAATTCCTAAGTGTCCTTAAACATATGGAATTTGGACTTTATCTCAAAGGTGGTTTTACAAAATGTGAAATTATAAATCATTTGATTTTTTTTTCCTTTTCCCTAAGTTTCCTTTACTGTCTTAAATTAAAATATATATTTCTCTCATGCTCAGAATTTTCCATGGACTTTGATTTAACTATTACCATCCTTTCCACATTCTTGATTCTCTTCAGCATGTATTGTCACATTTGAGCTGGAGAAGGGTCTGAATTCACCTGAGTCTAGCCTTCTCAAGCTTCTTTTGAGAGCCAATCCACTCCAGGTTCCATGTGTCCAATTGCTGTGGGAATCTAGTGGAGAAGAGCCTTTCCTTGATGTGTTGACACTAGCTTCTCTCCGTTACAAAGTTTGCACATTTTATTCCATTTTATTGAGATACATTCACACAACATACAATCCATCCACAGTGTACAATCAATGGCTTTCACTATAATCAGAGTTCTGCATTCATCAGCACAATCAATTTTAGAACATTTTCATTACTCTAAACAGAAAAACACAATACCTCATATACACCCCTATTACTGATACTTAGAATTGGTTTGATAACTTTGTTATAATTGATGAAAGAACATTAAAATATTGCCATTAACTACAATCCATAGTTTATATTAGGTGTATTTTTCCCTTTTAACACCCCATTATTACCACCTGGTAATAGTGACATACATTTCTTATAGTTCATGAAAGAACATTCTTGTATTTGTACTATTATTCACAGTCATCATCCACAAGAGGGTTCACTGTATTATAAAGTCTCATGTTATAGCTTCCAGCTTTCCTTCTAGTGATATACAAATCTTAAACTTCCCCTCTCAACAACATCCACACCCAGTTCAGTGCTGTTAATCATACAATAATGTACTATCACCTCCTCTATCTATTTCTAAACATTTAAAATCAACCTAATTAGAAATAGTTTTACAAATTAAGCATTGGTTCCCCAGTCTCTACCCTTATTGTATATCCCAGTAACTTATATTCTAGATTCTAACTAAATGAGTTTGTTTATTAAAATTAGTTCATCTTAATGAGAAGATACAATTTTTGTCTTTTTGTGTCTGGCTTATTTCACTCAATATAATATCCTCAAGTTTCATCCATGTTGCCTCATGCATCAGGACTTCATTTTTCCTTACAACTGAATAATATTTCATTGGATGTATATATCACATATTGTTTAACCATTCATGAGTTGATGTACACTTAGATTGCTTTCAACTTTTAGCAATTGTGAATAATGGCTCTATGAATATGGGTGTACATATATCTGTTCCTATCTCTCCTTTCAGTTCCTCTGGGTATATATCAAGAAGCAGGATTGCCAGATCATATGTCAAGACTATACTTAGAATCCTGAGGAAATACCAAACTGTTTTGGTGAGTGGCTACACCATTTTACATTTCCATCAGCAGTGAATGAATGCACATATTTCTCCACATCCTTGCAACATTTGTAGTTTCTGGTTTTTTAAATATTGTCCAATCTAGTAGGTGTGAAATGCTATCAAATCATGGTTTTGATTTGCATTTCCCTAATAGCTAGTGATGTTGAGGACCATTTCATGTGGTTTTAGTGATTTGTATTTTCTTTTTGAAAAATATCTAGTCAAGTCTATTGCCAATTTTTAAATTGGGATGCTTGTCTTTTTATTATAGAGTTATAGGACTTCTTTTTATATTCTGGATAGTAAGGAGCTATCAGACATGTGGTTTCCAAATAATTTTTTCCAATGGGTAGGCTACTTTTGCACTTTCTTGAGAAAGTACTTTGAAGCACAAAGATTTATTTATAATAGATCCCATTTATCTATGTTTCTTTCATTACTCATGTTTTGTATGTAATGTCTAAAAAACCATTGCTTACAGTAAGATCTTGAACAAGTTTCCCTACATTTCCTTTTAGGGTATCCTAGTCTTATCTCTTATATTTAGGCCTTTGATCCATTTTGTGTCAATTTTTTAATAAGGTATGATATAGGAGTCCTCTTTCATTCTTTTACATAAAGATATCCAGTTCTCCCAGCACCATTTGTTGAAGAGACTAATCTGTCCCAGTTGAGTGGACTTCATAGCCAAAATAGATTTCAAGGTCTGTTTATTAATTCTCAAATCAATTCTATTGGTCAATATATTTTTATGCCAGTACCATGCTGTTTTGACCACTGTAGCTTTGTAATATTCTTTAAAATCAGGTAGTGTGAATCCTCTAACATCATTCTTGTTTTTCAAAATATTTTTTGGTCTTTGTGGCCACTTACTCCCCCAAATAAATTTGATAATTGGCCTTTTCTTTTCTCCAAAGTAGGCTTTTATTTTTATTTTTATTTTATTTGTAAAATGATATATAAATACATATGCATATATGTGCATTTGTTTACATAAATGTTATTTGTTATATATATATATATATATATATATATATATACATTTTTTTAAAGGTGCCTAGATTACCCAGATATTAATCAGAAACTACAGGGATTCCCATGCTCCCCACCGCCCACATCCCCAACAACACCCCACACAATTAGAATTTTGCTTGCAACTGCATTGAATTTCTATAGCAATTTGTGTAGAATTTACATATTAAGCATAGTTATTCTTCCAGTGCATGATGGAAGCATGCCCTTCCATTTATATAGATATTCTTTGATTTCTATTAGCAATGTTTTGTAGTTTTCTGTGTATAGGTCCTTTACATCCTTTGTTAAATTCATTTCTACATATTTCATCCATTTAGTCCTTATTGTAAATGGAAATTTTCTTGATTTCCTCCTTATATTGCTCATTAATAGTGCATAGAAACACATTTGATTTTTGCTGTTATTGTAACACTCATTTTCTTAAATCATGTATTAGTTATAGAAGCTTTACTGTTGATTTTTTGGGGACTTTCAATATGTACATGTCATTTGCAAAAAGCTATATTTTTACTTTATCCTTTCCAATTGTTATGCCTTTTATTTCTTTTTATTGCCTAAGTGCTGTAGCTTGAATTTCAAGCACTACATTGAATAACTGTGGTGACAGTGGGCATCCTTGACTGTTCTCCATATTTTAGAAGGAAAGTTTCCAGTCTTTCACCATTGAGTACAATGTTAGTTGTGGGTTTTTCATATATGCCCATTACCATGAGGAAGATTATTTCTATTCTTGTGTTTCAAAGTTTTTTAATTAAGAAAGTTTGCAGGGGGAACTTCTGGGAAAATGGTGTCATTGTAGGTGGGCATTCTCCAGCTCTCTCACAACAAATGACTGGGAAGGGGCAAAATCCTACCCAAGTGAGCTGTTTTGGGAATCCACAGAACAAGGGGCTTCAGGGAATTGATCTGGAGGTAATTGGACAAAGAAATAAAGAACCCAAGAGAAAACTGTGAGGTGCTTGCTCTCATGGCAGGAAATGGTGGGCAACTAAGCCCCACCCTTAAGGCAAATAGCCTCCATGGACTCCCTTACTCTCACCAGCCAGTGAGTGAGAGGGAGCATTTTCTGGGAGGAAGAGGGTTCTGGTGAAGTGTGGGAAGTGATTTCCTTTCTGTGGGTATGGACACCTGAGCCCCTTTGAAACTCAGGGAGGCTACCAGCCACCATCGAGGTGGCCCTGGGGAGAGGGGAGAGGGAAATCTGTTTAGGCAAACTGTCACACCCAGCCATCCTGGGAGAGAGGAACTTGGGAAGCCATCAGATGAAAACTATTAAAATTCCAAATCCCCTAAGGGAAATGGGCAGTAAGAAAAGCTCAATAAGCCTTCAAAACCTTATTTAGGGTTTCCTGGGAGGAAGAGGGGTCTGGAAAAGGGTCAAGGGTGGATTCTTTGCAGTGAGTTCGGTCAGCTGAGGCCTCTCTGAATCTCAGAAGGGATCCTGACCTGACCAGGAGAGGGGAGGGAGATCCCTTCAGACTGGCTGTCACACCCAGACAACCTGGGAGAAAAGTAATTAGAATAAAGAGGGGCCAAGGACAGGCAGGCACCTAATTGCAGGAATCTTGAAACTGCTAAGATTCTAACCTGCTGGAGGAAAAGGGGGCAGATAGCTTTCTGAAAGGCTAACTGACCTAAGGAGAAAGTTTATCTCAGTGGAAGAATTCCCACATTGAATATGCAAGGTCTGTCATTTGATTCCCAACTCTTAGAAAAATGGTCTACCAGGTTATCAGATATCCAACTGATATTTTATGACAGGGAATATATAGACATTCTTTTTGTATTAGCTTTGTTTGATCTCTTATTTTTCTTAAAAAAGCTCCCTTTTTAAAATTTAACTTAGTTTACTCACGAAAACCTGGTTCAAATCCTAAAACAGTGTGATTGACTGATGAACACCAGCAGCTTGAGAAGCTCCTTAGGGGTCTAAGAGGGAAGGTTGTTTTTCACCGTTTGTTTTTGTTGTTGTTGTTGGTGGTGGTGGTGGTGGTGGTTTTTGTTCTTTTATATTTTTCTCTCCTTTCTCCTTTTTTTAAAAAATTAGGCGCTGCTGTCTTGTTTCTTGTTTGTTGTTTTCCCTTCCTTTTTTTCCTTTTATTTTTTCATTTATTGATTTTGTCTACCTATACTATTTCTTTTCTTTCCTCCATCTTTCCATCTCCTGTTTTTTGTTGTTATTATTTATTTCACCTCTGTTTGGTCTTCAATTTTTCTTGTTTTTATTTTTCTCTCATTTTCTATGCTTTTTTTCTTTTTTTACTTTTTTTTTCTTTTCTTTTCCTCTTTTCTCTTTCCAACTGTTCTCATCATTCTGGTTTTTAATTCATTCTATGTATTTTTCTCTATTCTGTTTCTCATTTCTTTATTTCTATTCCACTTTTTTATTCTTATTCCTTTGCACTGCCTACACGAGTTAATTATTCATTTTCCTCAGTCTAACTTTTACTATTGTTATTATCATTATATTTTTTCTCTTCTTATCTCTTTCCTTTTCTCTCGTGCTAATATTTTTTCCCTCAAGGGAACATAGACACCAGCAAGGAAATAGAATAAGAAAAACAAAGTACCAAAGTAAAAATTTATCACACACACACAAACAACAACAACAGAAAACCCTAGAGTAGAAAGAGAAGCAAATCAAGTGAATTAACCCATCAAGATTAACTGATGCCTAGATACCAACAAAGAACTACAACCCATACTAAGAATCAAGAAGGCATCACCCAGTCCAATGAACAAACTAAAAAAACAACAAGAGATGCAGGACTTGGAACAACTAATCAGAGATGTACAAACAAATACCATGAATCAAATTAATGAAGTGAAGGAAGAGATTAAGGATTTAAGAAGTCACTGGGAGAAAACATTAAAAAAATTGTGAATATACATAAAAAGATTACAGATATGATGGTGATTAATGGCACAAGGCAAGAAATATAAATTACACTGGGAAAAGTGCACGAACTACGCTGACTGAGCAGGCTCCAGTATTGGCAGTGCAGGCCAGGGTGACCGCCGGGATGTTGGGCACATGCTCGCGGCAGCTCCAGGTCTCAACATATGCATTTCAGGGAGAGGCACGTGGCTGGTGGTGGCTGCATCGCTCCTTCATGTGTCCCTGCAAGGTAAGTTCCAGAGGAAGCTCTACAAGGAGCTGGTCAAGAACTACAACCCCCTTGGAGAGGCCCATGGCCAATTACTCACAGCCGCTGACCATGTACTTCTCCCTGAGCCTTCTGCCGATCATGGACGTGGATGAGAAGAACCAGGTTTTAGCCACCAACATTTGGCTGCAGATGAGAGAGAAGCATGTGTCATGGAGAGGTCTGTCCCCGTGGCGCTAAGATTCCCCAGCGAAGTGATAGATCTTCAGCAACATAGATGATTTGGCCATTACTTTTTATATTTTTATTCTCCTTATTTTATTTTAAATTGAAGTGCAATAACTGATATCAATTCTTATGTGATAGCTGCTATAATATTTTTTAAATAATGATTTTTTTAAATTTTTTAAAAGATACTTAGATTACACAAATGTTACACAAAACCTATAGGGATTTCCATATGCCCCACTCCCCACATCCCACACACACTCCCACATAATCATCCTTCATTACTGTGGCACATTCATTGCAATTTATAAATGTATCCTGGGGCTTTGCCACTGAACATGGACCATAGTTCACATTGTAGTCTACACTCTCTACCACAGAGTTCTGCATGTTATGTGACGATATAAAATGGCCTATACTTATCATTGCAATGTCATTCATGATGATTCCCAAGTCCCAAAAAGCCCCTGTATTACAACTGTTTTTCTCTCTCCCTGCCCCCAGAGCCTTCAGTGGTCACTTTCTCCACATCAGTTTTGTAATTTCTTCCATTGCTAGAATCACAGTATGTCTATAACAGAATACCAGTAACTCCACTCTAGTCCATAGTTCATTCCCCATTCCTGAGGATTATGGGATGGGGATATCCACTCTACCTCTAAATGAGAAGAGACTTTGTTCAGACTGAAGGTTTAAGTCTCTGAGACATATATTTAAGAAGTATAGTGCTAATTATAGGTTCAAATAAAAAGGGCAGAAGAGCCATTCATAGGGAAAATATAACTGAGTCTAACTCTGTATGAAGAAACATAAGGGGGGAATGCAATTATGGACTAAAGTATATTTATAATTATTCTAGCAATGGAAGAATTTTTATCAATGCTATAAAGGCAGTGGCCATCAGAGTTTCTGAGGGGAGGGAGAGGGAAGAATAAGTGTACCATGGGGCATATTTGGGATATTGAAATTGTCCTAGATGACATTGCAATGATAGATACAGGTCATTACACATTTTGTCAATGCCTATAAATTTGTGTGGTGCAAAGTGTAAAGTATAATCTAAAGTATAGACCATGGTTACTAGCAATGCTTCAATATATGTTCATCGGTTGTAACAAATGTACCATACTAATGAAAGATGTTGTTGATGGGGGAAAGTGTGGGAAGGGAAAGGGGTGTGGTATATGGGAATCCCCTATATTTTAGATGCAACATTTATGTAATCTAAAGCTTCTTTAAAATTAAAATTATTTAAAAATTTAAAAATTAGTTGGGTCTTATAAAATGATATGTTCCCAATATAACATAGTTATACTCATTCATAAATCTCCTAATCATGATTCTTCTACTTATTTTCTTTGAACCTATAATTTTCAATCTACCCGTTTGGTATATTTCTCAGAAACTTAGAGCCTTTGGATTGTTGCTATGCCAGTGAAGCTCTGAAACCCAGCAAATATGTGGCCAACCCCTAATCTCCAGTTCTTTGGGACTTCCCTGGACTATTAACAAAATGATGATGATGGATCAGCCCCATCCCAAAAGCAAGGAGTATCTTCAACTGCACGCAAAACAATTCCATCCTTCTGCCCTCAAATATCTACCTCCCTTCTCAGCCTAAAGCAGGCAGCATGGGTATCATCCCAAATCCCTCAATATTAAGGATTGAACAAAAATAAGGGGGCAGTATAATCACTGATTAAAGCAGATTTTTTTTAATGTAAAAAAGAAGTAAGGGAAAATTTATTTAGGAAGAAGGAGTAATGTATGTAAAGGCTCCACTTTCATCACTCAGTATTGATTAAGCATTTATTAAAGGTGAGATACTTTTCAAAGAACAATATAGACTTGGACTCTCTTAAAGAGAAGGCTATAAATAAATTAATCAATGAATAAATAATAATAATAATAATAGTTTATTCAGACACTCCTGCAAGTTCAGTACTTGTTTTGGTGAAATGATTGATGCCTGGAGATTTTTTCACTCTACTAGGTTCCCAAAATCCTTCCTTCAATTGTGTTGCAGCTTTCAGTTTTACTGATATCTGTTCTTATACTTAATATTTCTTTAATTTCCAAGTTTTGGGTTATCTCTTCTCTCCTTTTCTTGTTTCTTTAAATGGAAAATTATTTCATTAAATTTAAACTTTTCTTCTTTCCTAATATATACATTTGATGTTATAAAGTACCTTCTAAAAACTAAGTTAGATATATTCCACACATTTAATATGGTTTCTTCCCATATTGTTCATTTCTAAATATTTTCCAATTGCCCTTGATATTTCTTCTTTGAACCATGAATTATATAGGAGTCTGTTGTTTGGTTTCCTAGTTTTTGGAGATTTTATTGTAATAATTTTCTTATTCATATCTCATTTTAATCCAGTATCATATAGGAAAATTCTCTGTATGATTTCATTTTTTTTTACATTAGTGATAATCTGTTTCATTATTGAAAGTCTATTTTGATGATTCTGTTACTGAACATAAACACTTCAATGCCATGACTATAGGATTTTGGAGAAAAGAAAGAGCTTTAATGGGAGGTTGACTTGTTTCAAGTTGGAAATCCTGGCCTAAATCTGTCTCCCAGAGTCGAAAGAGACGAGGATTTTTATACAAAGTCACCCAGTTAACAAAAGTTTACAACTATAGTATAAGTAAAAATTGGAGATAAGCTAAAGTAACCATGGTAATAAAAAGTATAAACAACTATAATATCATGTAAATGAATGGAACTAAGCTAAAATAACCTTTACAATAGCAAGCAAAACCCCTGTGGTCAGCAGTTACAAATGTTCCATTTTCATATAAAAATATTTTTTGTTATGTGGTATTGTATGAAATGGTCCATGAAGGTTAATGGTGCAAGTTGGTTTTATGGTTACTGGGTTTTGGTATACTGATTCCATTGATTATTAAGAGAAATTTTTAAATCCCCAAGAATCTTTGTAGATTTGTAATTTTTGCATTTGAGATTTGCCAGTTTTTACTTTATCTATTCTGAAGCTTTTATGTATATATATATATAAAGATTGTTATGCTTTCATGATTAATTAATTTTTTCATGATTACATAATATCTAATTTTATCTATGTTAATTTTTTCTCCAACATTTATTTTGTGTGATATTAATATAGCCATGCACATATTTTTTCATAATATATGCATAATATGTTTTATTTTAATCCCTTTAATTTTAATCTATTTTTACCATTATATTTCAAGTGAGTTTCCATAGACAATATTTATATTGGGTCTTTTTTTAAGTCAATTATTATAATAGTTATGTTTAATTAGTCTAAATATATTATGTGCATTTAAATTAATTTGGGGGTGAGTAGAAGTGGCTCAAATGGTTGTGGATTTGGTTTCCATATGAGAGGTCCCTGGTTCAGTTTCCAGTGCCTCCTAAAGAAGATAAGCAGACAGATAGGGAGTCATCTTGGGTGGGGGGAGGGAATAAAAATTTAAAAATTAAATGAAACACTTTAAAAAATGATTACAGTGTATAAAATAAGTAATAGATTAAAAAATAAATTAATTTTGGAATATTTGGTGTCTATTAACCATTTTGCTATTTATATTATCATATTTCCTTTCATTTTTTTTTGGCATATTTTAAGATCTTTTATTATTATGTTTTCTTTTGTCTACTTAAAAAATTTTTGGTATAATTTTACATGTTGTTCTAGGCATTGCTATTGCATCTATTTCTATTGCTGTGCTAAAAATATTACAAAAACTTAGTGACTTATGTCAAAACAAATTACTCACAGTTTTCAGGGTCAAAAGTCAAGTTACAATGTCTCTGAATTTTCTGCTCATAATCACAGAAGGCCAAAATCAAGGCGTCTTCAGGATTATATTTATTGCTGGAAATTCTCTGAAAGAATCTTCTTTCAGCTTCATTCAAGTTTTTGGCAGAACCCATCTCTGTTTCGAAATGGTAGTGTCTGTTTGCTTGCAGGTTCTCAATTAGGGCCTCACTTGGTTCTTTAAAGTCACCTGCATTTCTTCTCACGTGGCCACCAATATCTTCAAAGCCAGCATCATTGTGTTGAGTCTTTCTCACATAGCATATTTTTCTGACTTTCCCTTTGGCCACCAGCCAGAGAAAGCTCTCTGACAGCCCATTGCAGACAGTGGAAAATTCCGGATAATATTCCTATTTTAGGATCAAACATAATATATATACTATAAACATGGCAGGGATCACTTATAGTATCATGTTATGTACACTAGAACATAAAATATACAGTGGATTATTTTTAGACATTTTTCTTACAACAACTATATACCTTAATTTTCACAGTCATCTTTGAATCAATATTTTACCATTTTTGTTGGAATATAGAAATTTTACCAACATATTGATCAATTGCTTTCTCATTTTTAGGTTTAGTTGTCTTAAGTTTTAAGATTTACATTTACCTGGCTGGACATTCCAGCAAGACCCTGCATTGATGCTGAGGCAGTGATAGAACCCACAATTCTCACTTGTAAAACCTCAGGCTGAATCCATGAGGAGATTACCCCAAATTGCTAAAGGCAATATTTCTTTTATGATTATGGATGCAATTTACTGATTGTAATGCAAATCCCATCTACAATAAAACTTCACAGTAACTAAATAAGACAGTGTTGGACCAAAAAACTGGACACAATAACTTGAGCAATTTAACCCATGAAATTTACCATCACATTCATGAAGTATCTTCTTGCTTATAAAAATTCTGGATTAACCATTATTTTCTTTCAGTTATTAAACATTTGTTTCCACTTCTTTTTGGCCTCCATGGATATTGATGAGTATATAATATGTCATTTTTCATTGGTTGCTTTCAAGATTTTTCTTTTTTATTTAGAAAAGGGAAGTTTTATTATGATGGGCTAAGCACATATATCTTTTGCTTCACCTTTGTTTAAAACTTCTTTAGCTTCTGGAAAGGATAATTGTTTTTCTTATTCCTAAACTGGGCACACTAAAGCCAGAGTTCCTTCAATTTTCTTTTTTCCCACTGTATTCTTTCTCCTATCCTTTTGGGCCTCCTGTGATATGAATGTAAGAACTTTTATTACTGCCACAGTTCTTTAAGACTGTGTTCATTTATATATTTTTTCAATATTTTGAATCTCTCTGGTTAAGTTTGGATAATTTCTATTTATGTCTCTAATATTCTGATATTTCCTCTGATATCTCCATATTATTTTGCAGTCTGTCTAATAGTTTGGTTTTTTTAAGTTAATGTATTTTTTCAGGTCCAAAATTCCCCTTTGATTCCACCCATTTCTCCTCAATTTTTCTAATATCCATTAATTTCAAGAATGTTTGCCCTTACTTATTTGAGCTTTTTTTATAATTGCTGCTTTAAATTCTTTGTTATATAGTTTCAACATCTATGTCACCTTAATATCAACATTTAAAAAATGTTCCTTTCCTTTACATTTTGAAGTTTACCTTGCTCTTCATATTTCAAGAAGTTTTACATTGTATCCTATATATCAAATGTTTAATAATGTGACTCTGGGCCTTGTTAAATACTATGGAAAATACTGAAATTTTTGAAGTCATAAGTATGTTCTCAGTTCTATATATGATGCAAGTTTTGACCAGTCTTTATTTCAAGAATCTGAACAGAAATATTGGATGAGTTCTAAGGTTTTACTTATGTATCAGTCAGCCAAAGGGGTGCTGAAGAAAAGTACTAGAAATTGGCAGCTTTTATAAAGGGTGCTTATTGGGGTAGAAGCTTACAATTACAAGGCCCTAAAGAGTCCAACTCAAGGTTCCATAAGAGGTACTTTGTTACCCATAGTCTATTGCCATGTGTTGATGCAAGACGGTGGGTGATGTCTGCAAAGATTTGGCCTTACTCTTTCTCTTAAGAATCTTTTGGACCAGCCTCTTCTAATATCAGCTGAAGATTGGAAGGCTTGTCTCTCTTCCAGGGGCTTGTTTCTTTCCAGGCTCAGTTGCTCGGGTCTCTTCACAAGGTTAGCTGTAAACTATTAGATGAATGGCTCATTTCTCTCCAGGGCTCCTGGATCAAAACTAAGTTCCCTCCTCTGGTGTGTCTTTTTCAGTGTTCTCCTGTGAATCTACTGCTGTGTGAGAGTCTGTTTTATTAGGCCACCAAGGGGCCTGGGACTCAACATTGAGTCACACTTTAATGATTTGATTGAATCAAAGCCCTAATCTTGATTTACTAAAGTAAAAGTGAAACCTCTGAATTTAATACAATCAAATGGGTATCATGCAAAAAGGAACAGTGTAGTTTACAAACAGAATCAGTATCTCTTTGTGGAATTCATAAATAATATCAAACTGCCACAACTTAATTTTATTAATATGTATTTCAATTAATAATTCCATGATGATTTCATAAAAATGGAAATTTTACTTGATTCTTTCACATGAGATATAAATTATTCTATACAAAATAAGATGAAGGCATAAAGCAAGACAAATATCAAATATGCATACTTATTACTTATTTCATTCTTCAAGTGTGTATGGGTGTATGGATAAACAGTATTGAGTAGTACTTAGATAGTTATCTAAGTAACAGTTATGTGAGGAATTAATTCTATGACTAGCAATGGAAATTCTTAGAAGACACATATTGGGACATTGGAGAATTTGGAAAATCTACATGACTCCAAAATTTGGCATATCAAAGTGCTTGGAGCTTCTAGATTTTGAGTTAATGCTATATATGAAAATGCTATTATTTGATAAAGCTTGGAAGATGACTAAAAGATCAATGTCAGTCCAGATGAATAAAGAATAGTGAGCCTTTTAATAATATAAGTACACTTATGGATGGAATCACTGCACTTATTTATAAAGAATGGACAGAAGGTGGTTAATAGGAAGAGAGAATATATTGAATGCTAGAATTGAATAGTGAAGAAATGCAGAATAAGTGGATATTACCTTTTACAGTAGAACATAATTAAATGTGATCACCAGCCTGGGGACATTTTTTGGGAAGCAATAGTAATGCACAGAGTTGAGGTATATTGTGGAAAAGATTAAACATTATTGTTGATTTGAAGTTGTGTATAACTTATGCAGGAGTCCATGGAGAAGGTTTTGATTTCTAAGTTAACAGAATGAGAAAATCAAGGGAAAATAGTGAGCAATATAAACTCAGATGTGACAGGTCTCTATTCACAATGAATCCAAGAGGTAAGCTTCATGAAAATGAAGAGCCTGATTTTTGCAATTTTAAACTGGGTACCTAGGAAACATAGATATTATTCTTTAAAAAATATAGGATAATCTATAAGAGATTTTGTGTATGTATGCATGTGGTAGTGGATGATAATTTCTGTGTTGAACATGTTGACATTAAAACAATAATAGTCTCAAATTAGATAACTAAGTTCTGTGAAATAGATATGCAAATGATATAATTAAAGGGTCAGGTGGAAATGAAAATGAATATGGTCCCATGAAAATGGGCAACATTGTGCAAAGTAGAATAAATGGAAATCAAAGAAGAAGTGGAAAAGTGAAATGATAATGTTAATAAGGCATATGGGGATAAGAAGATAAAGAAAGTAAGAGGACTATCTATAGATGTTTTTTTAAAAATATACACATATAAATAAAAACAGATATAGGTGCAAAAATATAAAAGTAAAAATGGTATAGATGATAGATAGATACAGCTGTATATAGAGAGATAGAGAGAGATAGATAGAGAGAGATTTGCTGTTGGCTACCAATATGGGCACAGGTAACGTGACCACAGATACTATATTTACTTAACACAGGTCCACTTATACCACTGTTATTAACAGTTTTCTGTTTGGCTCTCAGAAATGCTAGATTTGGATTATTTTTTATTTTATTTTCCCAATGGACAGAGGTAGATATGAAAAATACATGGACATAACAATAAGTATAAGTATGTGTCTGTGTGCATATGTGTACCTTTGTATATATGTTTGTGTGTGTTATATAGATAGATAGTTGTAGATGTTCTTTCATTAAATTCTTCCAATTCTTCCTATGAATTCAGTCTAATGGAGTGCTAAATGAGTTCTTTGTCACTCTTATGTTTGTTGTAACATACAGTTTTTTGAGAGCTCCTTTAATCTCTGTGTTTCTCAAGCTGTAGATTGTGGGGTTAGTCACATTGAGGTGGTAATCGCATACAGCATTGAGATGAGTCTTTCTCTGGCTAGGGAGTGTTCACTGGTTGAGGGATGCAGATAATTAAATAGTATTGTGCAGTAAAGCAGACAGACCACAATGACTTGAGAAGCACATGTGGAGAAGGCTTTTTAATTCCCTTCGGCTGACTGGATCTTTAGAATTGTGGATATGATGTAGATATAAGAAATAAGAGTGATCAGAAAGGCATTGATCCTCAAGATCACTCCTATCACTAAAACAAGCATTTTTGCCACATACGTGGAAGAACAGGAGAGCGCCACCACTGGCAGGATGTCACAATAATACTGGTTAACTTGATTGGACTTACCGAAAGACAGGCAGAAGGTGAACACGTTATGGAGAAGGGAGTTAAGAAACCCTACTGCCCAGGCTCCATCTGTCAGCTGGGCACAGTGTACCTTGGTGATGATGAGGGTGTAACGAAGGGGGAAACATATGGCCACATACCGGTCATAAGCCACAATGGCGAGAAGGAGGACCTCAGTTTCTGCCAGTGATGTGATAAAATAGAGCTGCAAAGCACACCCAACAAAAGACATGTTTTGCTTCTCAGTTAGGAAGTTCTCCCGAATCTTGGGAACAATAGCTGATCTGTAGAATATGTCTCAGAGGGACAGATTTGCCAAGAAGTAATACATGGGTGTGTGGAGGTTTTTCTCAGTCCCAAATGGGTAGGAGAACGGTGCAGTTTCCCAGCAAGGTGACCTGATAGATGACAGCCAAAAATACAAAGAAAGGATGGTGCACCTCGGTGAGATCAGAAAGCCCTAAGAGAAAAAACTCCTTCACGGTGGTGAAATTGTAGATGTCCATCTCCTCTCTCCACACAGGGCTTTCTGGAGTAAATGAAACAAACATACAAACGTTAGGGTAAAAAATCTAGGTGCTTAGTGAAGATTAATACGTGGAAAATACTTTGGCCCTGGTGGAGGATGAATTGGGTTAGCTCTATTTTCGTTACAGATCTCAAATTATTAGACATACTGATAAAAATATCTCATCATTTATGATATTTATAACAATTCACCTCAGGTCTTTAACAAGGAGGTGAAACTCTTGTTGACCCTTCAGGAGCCTTTATGTTTTCAACTTTCAATGAAAGTTGATGATGGTTCATCCTCCACCTCTGCTTAGGCACTTTCCATTTTTGCCTTGTAATATCTCATTGATTATAGTTCTATGCACTGTCTAAACATTAAGTTCCATTAAGAGAGAAAATGTGTATTATTATTGAATGTAAATTTTAATGATGGTGGGAAATAGCAGGCACCTGGTGAAAGACTGAAATGTAATTTTTCAGTGACATACAAATGAATCATGTGTTACCTGCTTTGACAAAGTTTTTCCATTGGAAAAGAATAAATAGGTCAATAATTCTATAATTTTTAAATCATAATCATTTAAAAATGAAGAGTAACATTATATTCTCAAAACACAAACTTAATACAAATTAAATTATGACTTTAAAATAGAAATGAAATTTAGTTGGGAGTGTCTGAATTTGAACTCAACAAAAACAGACCTATTTTCATATATATTCAAATCCCTTTCCAACTACAATTTCAATATTTGAGTACATTTCATTTAAAATTTGTATATGCTAGGTCATATTGTTTTCATTTACCTTTGTTTTCCTTTCTAATTACATTTTAGCAAACCAGAGAGCTCAGTAATCACAAAGTTTTAAATTATTTGCAATAATAATTAATTTCAATGAATATAGGCAAATTAAAAATTATGTTGATTTTTTTCAGATGCTTTAAAAAACTAACATATTCTCTTTTTGAAAACATCACATGTGTACACCAGAAACTCCAAACAGAAAATATGTTTAGAAAATAAAATGTCAAAATAACTCTATGGTTCCCCTAAACTAATTGACACCCCTCATTTCTTTACCTGGTAGTAATTTTCAATGATTTTTGGCTCAGATAAATTGTGTAGCATAAATAATACAACGTATAAATAGTGATTTCTTCAAACAATGGAATTTTTATTTTCTGCCATGTTTTTATTTTTCCCTAACAAGATTTAAATAAGAATTGCCGAGATTAATTGGAAGCCGTTATTTTTCTTTCCTTAATGGCACTATTACTATTTCTATTCTTTCCTTCCTTTAAACAACAGCATGTCTGGGTCCTTGTTGAGATAAAACAACCTCTTTCCAGTAATGCTCTGTGTATAATGAAACTTTTGAAAGATAATTATTATGCCAAGCACATAATGCTAGGATAACATTACTCAATGAACAAAAGATTGTTAAAATGAGTGAAAAAAGAAAATACTAGAACAAAAAGTATCTTCAGTGTTTAATATCAAGTTCT